>BQNB010000302.1:19789-185698 GCA_026074375.1 Tanacetum coccineum
TGCCTACAGCCGTTGTTATCACGTAACCCGTTTTTCCACAAAAAAATGTGATTTATGTGAAAAATAGCAAAAAATTTAAAAATTTTGTGCATAAAAAATTGAAAAATATTGGAATAAAGTGGTGAAATAAGTGTTATAAAGGTGAGAACAAGAAATAAATTTTGATCCAACCAGTTTTATACCTTAGCTTTTTCCTTAACATATTTAAATCGAGTTTGTTGCTAGTCTTATGTAGGCTTATCCATTATGCCGAACTCGATTTATTAGAGTTAAGATTGTT
Source organism: Tanacetum coccineum (assembly GCA_026074375.1). Lineage (NCBI taxonomy): Eukaryota > Viridiplantae > Streptophyta > Magnoliopsida > Asterales > Asteraceae > Tanacetum > Tanacetum coccineum. The sequence continues at coordinate 20,070 of BQNB010000302.1, forward strand.
CCCAGTCTATGTGACTTGTTAAAAGTGCCGATATTAATTCGCTAGGCTAAGCATTCGCAAGTCTCTTTCTTAGAGATTTTAAATTGTGAAGAACGAGAAATGATTGAGTCATTATAAGTCATGATATTAAGCGTGGAATAGTTGGTTTTCTTTAGAGCTCATAAGTATTAATTGTGGCTTTTTCTCCCATTAGTTTGTTTCACTTGTATATTAATAATGTTTAATAAATAAGGTTGTCCGGTTCAATTTAATTTTTAGTAACTTTCCACTAACTTGGAAAATGATGCCCAATAAAATAGGTACACATTGGGATTCGGAATTTGGCATACTATATATATCATATGAATAATTGTTTTACTTACACCTTAAAGAGCCTAAGGGTATATGGTGTAAGTAGAGTTAATCATGAGATTACTTATGTCTTAAAGAGCCTAAGGGTATATGGTGTAAGTGATTAAATTGTCCATACCTTAAAGAGCCTTATGGTATATGATGTGAATGATTGAATCATGTTTAATAAATGATTTGTTTGTACCTTAAAGAGCCTTAGGGTATATGGTGCAAATTAAATCTCACTTGATTTATGTCTTAAAGAGCCTTAGGGTATATGACGTAAATCAAGTTAAATAAATAAGTAGCCTAATAAAAGCCAAATTTCGGTCACCTCGATGTGGACCTCATCGGTTTTCAAGGATAGGGGTAGAAGCTAATTTTTATCTTTAACCGTCCCGCTTTATTTTCGGATTTAATAAATATCGAAATAAGTCTTAAAGAGCCTTCGGGTATATGACAAAAATAAAATCTTGAGATACAAAATTAGGAATAAGGGAGGAAAAGTAATACACAATTAGTATTTATGAGTAGTGTTAGTATCATGACTTGTATTTGACAATGATCTTGTTTTTAAGCTTAGTATGGAGAAGTGAAAGTTGGGGACGATGAATTTATTTTGCTTGTTCCATGATCCTAAGTATTATCAAAGAATAATGAAAGCACAATGTTATGAAGTGTTGAAGTATGGAAAGTTATGAAAAAGCATAAAAAAGTATTGTTGAAAATGGAAAACGGGGCTTTTCAAAGCTAATGTTTCTTTAATCCCTTAAGATGAATACTTAGCAACTTTTTGAGGTAATTAATTCAAAAAGGAGGATAAAGATTCTTAGTTTTCATAAATGTTTACTTCATAACATTGCGTGAGGACATGGCAATACCTTAGTATGGGGGATTTTGGTATGTGCTAATTTACACATACCATTTATACACTATATTAGGCCAAAAAGACCGCAAAAGGATAAAAATTTATTGTATATTGTGTGTTTTGTGTTATTCATATGCAGGGAACGGATATTGGACGAAAAGACTAAAAACAAGCCCAAAAAGGACAAAATCGGGCACGAGAAGGAAAAGAGCGTAAAAAGCCAAGACCAAAGACGTGAACTTCTCAAATGGAAACCCAAGACAAGCCCGAAAACCCAAAAAATCCTAAAACCGTCAAAGAAATAACACCGTTAGTCCCTAATTCATAAAAGGACTAACAGTCGTTAAATCCTACACAAACAACAACTAAACGGTCGTTAAACATTTTTACACTAGAAAACTTAACTGATGGTTAAAATCCTTAAACAAATTTAATTGATTAACACCACAATTATATAACGCCTGATCCAGCCCGCTTGCGATATTAAAGCCAGGTCAAGATAAGTTAAACTAGTCAACACATTTAACTACGGTTTAACAAAGGGCGCCAAAAATAAACAAGCAACTGTCATCACGCTTCCATAAGCTTAACCATAGGTCAGGATTAACCCAACCATAGGCGGGTTTTATGGTCACTTTCCATCTTATAACGCTCCTCAGAGTCACAACAAAGGGCGTGTGCACACATCCTACAAGTGCCACGTGGCAATCCAAAGTCACACATCTCTCATCCAACGGCTGTGATCAATCCTAATGATTAAAATGAAGATTTAATGGTAGGGATTCAAGGCTTGGGACTCACTCCTCTTTACACTCTCAGAGAAAGCACAACCTACCTCAAGGGCTCATCTCCTCAAGTCTATAAATAGGATAGTTTAGTGATAGAAAAAGGGTTCCTAATTTATGTATTTATAATTGGTTAAACCATTTTACTTTCCTGTCAATTTACCTTAATACACTTTAAATTACCTTGTCATTTCCTTTATTGTATTGTAATTCCTTTTCAATCAATAAAAAAATCACAAATATATTTCCATTTCCATTGTTTTGCTCATTCATCTCAAGTAACTGTTTCATTCATTCAATTGTGTTCTCTACATGTTCATTAAGCTTTGTTAAAGCTGTTTTGAGCTTTAGATTTGGAAGTTGAAGTTTCATATTTGTTTGGAGGCTTTTGGTTGGATTTGAAATTCATCAATAAGCTTGCATAAAGCATGTTTGGTTTGGTTTTAATAAGCTGTCAAAATTGGACCCTAGGGTGTTAGGTTAGAGGGTTAAGGTCTCATAAGTTCTAAGGACTTATTGTAAAGTCTTATTTGCATTTTTCAGCTTATAATTGCATTTGCTTATTATTAGCTTATTCTATTGTTTATTTATGTTCTTATGTACTTATTATGTCTAGTTAATGCTTATTGATCATCTGTTTTTTTGTGTTTCATAGTCTAAATTTTAGTTCTCAAGTTTATGCTAAAAAATTGTTAGAATTCCATCAAAACTTGGCACAATCAGTTTTCTTTGTTGATATGGCTAATATTTGTTGTTATATTGATTATTAGGTTAATATTAGAGATACATAATATCTGGTCTTACATGTTTTAGTGTTAAAAATCGTTTTTAGAAGCTTAGTTTTGCAAAACTGTTTTTAAAGGGGTGTTTGGATCTGTTAGCCTCAATTTATTGAGTCAACAAGAATCGGTCACATACTACGATCAAGCCTCGTCTTCATGGCTATACGTTTTGAACACAGCAGTTCATGCGCGATCGGTCGTCAATGTCAAATGCTGTCTGCTGAAAATAACACTTTAGGCCCCCGTTCCCTCCATGTTCAAATGATGCTGATCACAACAGTTTCAGACTATCCTCACCACAACGACAAGAGATTGTCTGTTGAAAATGTCTCTTCAAAGGCCTCGTTCCTCAAGGACATAAGGCGTCATATTATGACAACTCTGACCCCCGTGGCCCCCTAGAACAAATGTTGTTTTCTTCACCATGAAAAGACAGATATCGTTCACATCAAGGGTTAAATTTCTCTTCAGTCCTTTACTTGAATATATTACATTGATCCAACACACGATCAATCTGAAAAACAACAATGATCAAGCACCCGAATGCATCATTTCAGAAGCTGAAATTTATCAATCCTTTTGTACACGGGTACATAAAATTGGTGAGTCTGTCCTCACCGCAACATAGATAATACCAAATGCATTATTTCAACCGACAAAGCCATGATTACCGATGGACCAGAGATCATCACATTTGAACAAGTTCGTGTAAATTCCCAACCATGCCAGTTTCGAAACAAGACGACAGCATTGCACAATCCTTAAAGTGTTGTATGTTCGCAAGCTCAACGGTGAGTATTGTTGGAACAAAGAACATTAAGAGGCAATGGCTGATTCAGCATGGATCGAAGCAATGCAGGATGAACATCACGATGCCGTATGACAGACTAAAAGTCAGGGAACTAGTTGACAAACCGTTTGGCAAAATGATTATAAAGCTAAAGTGGTTATGGAAGAACAAAAAGGATGAAGATCAGACTGTAATTCGCAACAAAGCACGACTTGTTGCTAAAGGTTATGCTCAGGAAGAGGGTATTGATTTTGAAGAATCATTTGCTCCAGTTGCTCGCTTGGAAGCAGTTTGGATTTTTGTTGCCCACGCAGCACACAAGTCTTTTCCAATCTATCAGATGGACGTGAAAACGGTATTTCTTAATGGTCCACTGAAGGAAGAGGTTTACGTTGCTCAGCCGGAAGGGTTCATTGATCCAGATCATCCAGAAAAAGTCTACCTTCTAAGGAAAGCTTTGTATGGATTAAAGCAAGCTCCATGAGCCTGGTATGATGAACTATCAAACTTCCTGATGTCCAAAGGCTTTTCTAAAGGTACAATTGACCCAACTTTATTCAAGATAAAATACGGGGAGGATATTCTACTTGTGCAGATTTACGTTGATGACATAATTTTTGGGTCTACAAACCCTAAATATTCAAAAAGATTTGAAAAGTTAATGCACAGTAGATTTGAAATGTCCTTAATGGGGGAGATGGAATTCTTTTTAGGACTTCAGATCCACCAGTCCCCAAAAGGTATTTTTATCAATCAGGCCAAGTACGCTTTAGAAATTCTGAAAAAGCATAATATGGACAATTGTCACTCCATTGGTACACCATTGGCTACAAAACCCAAACTAGATGTAGATTTGAGTGGAGAACCCGTAGACCAATCTGATTATCGTAGTAAAATCGGGTCACTCATGTACTTGACATCTAGTAGACCAGACTTAGTGCTATTGTGCACGTTATCAAGCACGACCAACTCAAAAGCACCTCAAGGAGGTTAAAAGAATCTTTAAATACCTAAAGGGTACCATTAACATGGGACTCTGGTATCCAAAGGATTCTGGCTTTGAACTAACAGCATTTTCAGACGCTGATCATGCCGGATGCCTTGATACTCGAAAAAGCACTTCTGGAGGGATACAGTTCCTTGGTGATAAACTTGTAAGCTGGATGTCAAAGAAACAAAACTGCACTGCAATGTCTTCAGCAGAGGCAGAGTACGTGGCGTTATCTGCAAGTTGTGCTCAAGTAATGTGGATGAGGACACAGCTTCAAGATTATGGCTTCAACTACAACAAAATACCGTTGTATTGCGACTCTCAGTCAGCCATAGCAATATCATGCAACCCCGTACAACATTCTCATACAAAGCACATCCATACTCGGTATCACTTCATAAAGGAACAGGTTGAAAATGATATTATTAAATTATATTTTGTCAGAACTGAATACCAATTAGCTGACATGTTTACGAAAGCCCTTCCTGAGGATCGGTTTAAGTATCTTGTCAGAAGGATTGGTATGAGATGTTTGACTCCAGCTGAACTGGAGGTTCTGACAAATGAGACTGCTTGATATCATCATCAAACATCACCATGTACATATTTTTGAGAAAAGCAAAATACAAAAATATAAAACTTCAAAAAGAAAATACAAAATCAGAAAAACAGAAAATCCAAAAGAATCTTCCTCGACATGTCTCTTGGAATCGATAACATTTACGTGCTTAGAAATGTCGATTAACATTGACACGGGTGTGTAAATGAAGTTCGAGCGAGAGTTTCAAATAGTTTCAAAACATGTCATTTCTAATTTTCTAAATGGCTTATGTGCAAATGTCAGTACATAACCCGGACTTCAAATAAAAGAAGGTTTATAAAACTTATCTCACAAACGAGAAAATAACCGTATTCTCGGAGTCTTGAGCAGTTCTTAAAAGTACATTCAATGTTTTTTAGCTCAAGAAAACGGATAAGTGTACGTTTCGTGCGCTATACCCTTACCCGTTAGAAGAGAAATCCTTTAACATCTGGTTTTTTTTTTTCAAAAGTTGAACATAATTTTTTTCAAGAATTATCTGCGATGACAATTCATAATCTTTCAAAATGTGTGTTCAACACTCCATCCCTCACATTGATTTCAAAATCAACAATTTCTCAATTGGTCCCTATTTTTGAGGGGGAGTTATTTCGAAAAAACAAAGTTATTAATGTTCTTGTGATAACATCATCAACGATCCATTCTTATGTATGCAAGAAACATTATCAAAATTTCCAAACCATTCATGCGATAAAATTTTCTCCCACAAAATGTAAAGACAATTTTAATCACAAGTTATTTCAAAAACTAGTGATTATAAATTTAAAATAAGGGGCGAAAATGTATTTAAAAAAATATGATCTCATCGACACAAATGTGCTGAGACAAGGTTTTTATGGTTTGATCTTATACCAAACAACATCTTCCTAATTTTCACGACTATACTGAAGTCAAAGGTGGGTAGTTAATAATCAATCCTATGATCCAACCAGCACCGAAGGATCTAACCCAAGGATAATCCAAAAGTTAGAAATAGCAGTCCATAGGTATTATTAGAGATGACTTATAATCGGGGAATAAATGCCGACTCAATTAGTTAACACTGAACAATCACAACAAGGTGTTAGCTAATGATCCTGGTAAGCATTGAAGGCGTTGAAGAATGAAAAAGAAATGTATGGATAAAGGGTCTAAAGAAAGAAGCCCTCCACACAACTTAAGGCAGAAACCTGGTCAATACATAATCTATCAGAACATAAATATTTGCTGGTATTGAAAACGACATCATGGACCCAGTGATGCAATGCACAACCCTTCCCAGCCATTCGGGTTTCTCTCAACAGAAACTTGTCTCATTTGTCACGGAGATACACACGTTATCTATTGACATCTCATTCCGAGATCGTTGATATTGAATAGGTGGCAAACTGCTCCAGCCTCCGAGTACTAAAACCAAAATGCACTAATCGAGTCTAGAGCCAAGAGATCAATCAAAATCTCGTTAGGACACATTCCATTTCAAACACTTGTTGAACATCATTAGGTTCACAAGCTGTTATCAAGAGTCCTACGCAATATCATTGTGATATTTTCCAGAACATTCAGAGTGATACTCTTTAGTATTCACAATGACGAATGGAAATCCTTCCAGTGTCATCATCAAACAGCACTGCGGTAGGTGACTTGCGAGATTCTATATGAATCAAACTTGTGACAACTGGATATCGATTTGGTCCAGTAAATGAATTGACGGTTAATGAATTTTGATAAAAACATGACACTCTCGATGTGTTACAAAAACTCTTTAACGAGTGACACGTCGATTGATTTTCAAATCAATTTTCTCGTTTATCACTAACGTAAACCTGCAGGTCAAAGGTGGGACGGCAACCGACAATCCCATACAAAATGCGCAATCTACAAAGACAATCTACTAGAAAGCTTAAGATTTAAAAGACAAAGACTCCGCTAACTTTTAATTAAAAGCTTTCGAGATAATGCCAAAAGTATGAGCCTGTTGGTCAAAACAAAAGACGCAAGATGGCAAAGACGATTAAGACAATGACACAGGCCTCAAAGTCAAGATCGCAAAGCATGAAGGAACACGATTACAACGAAGACAAAGACCAAGAACACTCGAGCTTAAACCGACAAAAGCAATCTCACTGATCTCATGAAGGAGTGGTCATCAATGAACTTACTTCGGGGAGATTGTAGCCTCAATTTTATAGAGCTCAATAAAAGGAAGCCTCTGTTTCCCATGTCAAGACCTCACTTCGGGGGAGATTGTTAGCCTCAATTTATTGAGTCGAACAAGGAAGTTCGGTCACTCTATGATGGAGCTTCGGTCTTTAATTAGTTAGACGTTGTAATAAATAAGTATCGTGAATTCGGGCTCGATAGAAAATCTAATATTGTATATGGTTTTCGGGTTTAATCCCAAACAAAACGCCAGTCCCGGGTCCTAGTTAAAATATCCCACGCGTCATAGGTATATATAGTATATTTACATAAGAACATATCTAAGAAATCACAAAATCTAAATCTAATTCTATCTCATATCTCTCTCAAAACTCTCTCTCGTTTTTTTTGATCCTCTCTCTCTCTAGTTTCTAGTTCCGAATTGAATCATGTTATTTGAAGTGTTAAATCGGGAACCTACAAAAACGATCCTTAAAATGCAATAAAAATTCGTCTTGTACCATATTCGGAGATTTAATCTACACACCAACTACTAAAATGCCACGAATAGCAAGTTGATTTCTCTTCTTATTTAGAATTCCATGAAAATATTTAGTATTTTCATCTCCTTTAATCGACCATTTTATCATTTGGCTATTTGAGCCACCTCATAACGACTCTAAATTTTCCAAGTCTTGTAAAAGATTTTTTCATAATACATCTGAATCCGTTTGTATTATAAGTTATGATCAATGTTTTAACTAATCTTACAAATTATCATTAAAGAATCAATATCAGATAACATACCTTTCAACTTCGATTTCTGGCAAAATTCGCTTTCTTTCTTAGCTTTAGTCCACACACGAATTTTCTCTTTTAAACACTTCAACTTCTTCATAAAGTTGTAAAAAGCAATAAGATTAACATTATTATCTGACTCCCATGTTTCTGTAACGAATTTATCAAAACCCTCCCACTCGAACCAATAGTGAAACAGACGAAATAGGACAGGTCCATAATCAAACCAAGCTTCACGTAAAACAATATGCCTATGATCCGAAAGATAACGATCAAAAGTAATAGCAGCAATGTTCGGACACGATCCCATCAAACCATCCGAAACAAGAAAACGATCTAATTTACTCATTTTTGCCCCGATTTATGACACCACGTATAAGAACAACCTCTTAAAGGAACTTCCACCAATCCTCCTAACGAAATGAAGGAATTTAACACAGCCGCAATATGAACATTAAATAAAGAACCATAACGTTCATCTTTGGAACGAACTTCATTGAAGTCTCCCATAATAATAATTTCACCATTCCAATTTTCGAACAAGTGAAGGAAGTAATCCCAAAGCCTCTTCTTTTCAGAAACCTCTTGAGGAGCGTAAACAGAAATAATAAGATATTTCTTAGAATTTGGGATCCATTCTCCTTGAATAACAACAAAATAATCTGACACTGTTTAATTATGCCTACAAAACATCTTAGGATCTCATACACATAGAATACCGCCTGAATTACCGACTGAAGGACCACACACAAACTCAAAAGAAAGATTACCCCAACAATTCTTTATACAAAATTGCTCAACATTCTCCATTATTGTTCCATGAAGCGACATAAAATTTATCTTAATTTTAAATACATACTCCTTTACCACATCCTTTTCAGCCTTTTGGCAGGCCATGAACAATTAGAGACATAAAATTCATTGATCAAACTCATTCTCTCCACGAATCTCAATGATATCTTCTATATTTATAACACACCCATCCATCCTGTACCCCATTGTTTGACCCACTTTCACAATATCGTCTAACAATTGTAATATGGAACCTCCTGTTGAGGGCCTTATACACGTTTAAAGTAACCTGTACAAACTATTCCTTTTCCTTCCTTCCTTTGATGTGGCTCTAGCCTTGCTCTTCCTTACCTCAGAAGCGACTCTTCTCTTCAAAATCCTTCTGATATGCACACATTTTCCCCCTTACATGACTTATCCGCCTCATCAGACTTAATGCATCATCACCACAGAGTAAACCCCGAGGTATACATCAATTCCATCCGATACCTTAGTTGCATCATTAGGACCATGTTTCTTTTTTGTTTAATAGTTCATATAAATTAAAAGGATCCTCAGAATGAAGACTTTGTACACCATATTTTTTAGCATCTTCCTGTTTAGACATTACATGTTCCTCTTCAAAAATCAATTCATAAACCACTTCATTATCAATATCACCTTCTGGTTTATCAAACCTACCCATATCACTATTTTGTTTTTCTGAGACAACCTCGTCTATTTCCTCATCAGACTCTATATCACTTTCATCTTCCTGCATGAAATCAGGAACCCAACTAGATACTTCTTTAACTCGAATCCAATGAATTTTCCCATGAACAATGATTTTGAATGATTCAAAAATATTGCCTTCCATCTTTGTTTTTATACATAACCGCTTACTGTTCAAACAATAGTTCTCCTTATCTTCTTCAAACAAAAACTCCCCCCATTTAGCGGAGATTTTAGTGAATGTATTTTTCGTCCAAGCTTTCAACGGAACACCTTCGATATCCAGCCATGCAACCCTTTCATCGATCATGAATGAGTTAGAAGCGTACTGTAATACAGAAAATCATGACCCAACTCCAACATGAGATTTAAATTTCTCTAAAACAGACTTTGAACAAAATTTAACGAGAATCCAAAATCCTCCCATATATTTGAGATTTAATTTGTCGAAACCATCCTTAGCCAATATCATCTTCATACTTGACAGCGAACCAAAATCCAAAACTTTCCCCATTAAAGATAGAGAAAAATCACGCTGAAGAATGCATGAATCATCAAGTACTATAAAATGTTTATTATCTATCTTAACTCCATGATTCACCTCCTTTAGTTTAACATCCCTCGCATAAGAATTATAACGAACACTGCTATCATTAACTTGACTCCCCTACAAATTTATTTTTTACATCATTTGTGTGGTTCTTAGTCATGGCAGTCTTCAAAGGTGGTCTTTGAAATCTAGCAACATTAGCATGTAACCTTAACCGACCCACCCAAATCGTACACAAATTCCTTACCAAACGGTCCACATCTTTAAATTGAATAAAACACACAAAACCAAATTTACCGCCTGTTTTTGATCGCCTATTCGGAATATATGCATCAACCACACGTCCGTACTCTTGACATACCCTCCATAGATCACGAGAAGTAAATTGTTCAGGAAAATTCGTGATGAAAATCGAAGTAGAAATTTGTTGAACATGGTCTTCCTTAGATCTACGATCACCCATTATTAACGAGAGATCACAACAGAATCTAGAAAATAATCAATTGACCCTAACACGTATCCCAGATATGAAACCTAATAAATAAAACAGTTGAAACCCTAACAGAAGCGCCGAATCCCAATATTGAAAACCTTAAAAAATAAAACAATAAAACAAACAAAACTCTAAAAACCAATCGGATCCCTATGCTCCCATGGAAGAAGATCGCCTAACACGCTCGTTTAGAGTTCAGTCAACATGTGACGATCTCAATAAACAGGGGTTATAACAATCACCGCGCAAAAGAGGTAGTAGATACGATCGAATTAAGGTTCATGACACCGATTGAAGTGAGCACGAGCCGATATTCAAACTGTGACCTTTCATCCACAAAATCTCTTCAATTAGCCCACAATTGTTCGAAAGTGGGCAAAGACTGAGCCAAAACCTTTTGGTAAATTAATCAACTACAATATACAATTTGATGTGTATGAGTTGATCGGTACAAAAGATTATTTGTTGAAAATATTGCTAGTAAAGTAAATGTAATTTGTTACAACAATCTAGGAATCCAAGTTATTCATTTCATTTTCTTAAGGTTTTGGTCATTAACTAGCAATGAATTTTTTTAAATGCACTGATTTGGTGCGTAAATGATGAGGTGTCATTTTATACACTTTTTCGGGGTCGTTTAACCCCCAAATCGTATGTTTATGCCCAAAATAGGTACTTAATCGTTCCTTTTTAGTAATTTCACATTTGAAGACAAGTTGAATGAATTACACGGACTGGAGACTCATTTGAGAGGAAACGACAATACTACTGAACCTAACAACAGACTACCTTGAAGATTTATGCTCACAGAGCCTGGAGACGGCGTCACAAGCTATACTAGACGTTGTCACAACTCATCAAGTAAAGACGTCACACATTTCAAGACGGAGTCAGCTCGCACCAACTCAAACGCAGATCTAGAAGATTTATTTTACGATGGCGCACACCTAAAGAGGACGAACCCTAGATGATTATATACAAACCGAATTTTATGGTTTTCATGGTAACTTTAGAATAAAAAGAGGGTACGAACCCTAGTTTGTTTAGCAGCTGTAGGAAACGATTTTAGAGCCTAAAAACCCTATTGTATTTCTCCCAATTCATGTTCTAATTAATCAAGGTTTACTTAATCATTTAATATGTCTATGTGTTGTTTGATCTATTATTCTTGCTTTATCTTTAACATGCTTGGCTAAACCTATTATTGTGTTTATTTATGATTATATGAAACCTAGAATGTAGATCTTAGTGATGTTGCTTCTTGTGATGGATGTGCACGTTAGGTTCCTAGAAACCATCTTCATTTCACTATAATCATGTTGATATGTCAAGGAAACGTGATTTGTGAAAAAGATACCATCGGGTAACAATCTTCATACTACCTTGCCCCCTAATATGGTTGATCTACTTTTAATGTATTTTACATGCACATAGTAAACTTCTAAGGGCCGTGTAATAGTCTTCATACTACCTTGCAGTGCTTCTCAGCGCATACTAAGTAGACGGCGGGTTCGTGTAATTCATTCATGCTTTAGGAAATAGTTACACATATCATCACAAGGGTGACAAGGCAACAACACTAGGAGAAGCAATCTAGGGATTAAATAGACATAATCTTTTATCCTATTGTTATCACCGTTAGTTTAGATTATTATTTAGTTTAAATAGCTAAAACCAAACCACTCTCTCCAATTATATGATTTACTTGCTTTCCATAAAACATAAAAACACAAAAAGAATCTTCCCTCAACCCTTAGAATTCTGTTAGACCGTGATCAAGCCTTCCCTACCTATTCCTTGAGTGAACGATAAACAACCCCGAGTCTTGCCTATACTACACTACAACGATTAGGTGCACTGCCTACGGAGTTGTAAAACTTCTCGTGTAGAAGTCATACGACAACTGCACATCAAGTTTTTGGCGCCGCCACCTGGGGAATAGTTAGGTTTTGATCATAGTTTAGCTTAATTCTACTTGCTTGAATCCTTTCAAGTAAGATTTAATTCCCGCACATTAGCTTTCTTTAAAAAAAATAATGCTAAAAACTTATTAATAATTTTAGACCTTATTACTATTTGAATAATCAACAAAATGTAACAAACGTTCAATGTAAAATTATATTAAACAAGTAATTAGTAGTAAAATTTGCATTTTTAAAAAATTTAATCACTTAAAGTATAAATAAAATAAATTGCTACATAGCATTTTATGATCAAAGGAATTTTTATTAAACCTCACATTTTTTTACAAAGTGTTACAAACATTTTTATAACATTTACAAAACATTTTTTACATTTATAAGAAATGTTTTATTCAAAATAAATATTTTGAATTCAAATTTTCTACCTAAAAACGGCTAGAAATGTTCCAGAAAACACCTCCCCTGGAAAAGACAAAAAAGGGAACGTCTTGGCCAAGGCAGCCCCCTTAAATATAAAGGCGGCCCCCTTAGAGATAAGGGGGCCGACACATGAGCTAAGGGGGCTGGCTAGACAAAAAGCTCCCAGCTTTTCCTATAAATACTGAACTGTTTCCAACTATTTTTCTCACCTCTTGCACACACATTCTTTCTGTTCTAAATCAGTTTATACATTTCTTTCTTTCCTTTAATCATTAAATCATAAGCCTTTGTTTTCAAGTGATCCAAGATTATATCCTCAAGTGCAAGAGAAGAATACTTTCTACCATCAAGTGAATAAGTATTATAGCTTAGTATGTATCCTTGTAACATTGTTGCAATTGTATTATATCTTGTAAATTATTTATGTACATTATGAAGGTGTGTATAGTTGTTAGATCGTGGTGATCATAAGAAGGTTAGTTATATCATGGTGATCATAGGAAGTTTAGTTAGATCATGGTGATCGTAAAGGTTTTAGATAGATCGGGGTGATCGTGTTAATGTCTTGGTGAAATGAAGTCTTGATAGTGCGGTTAGTATTTTAGTCCTCAAAATACAAAAGGTATGGTAGATTGGTTATAGCTAGGATTAGAACTTGACATTTGGCTTAGTGTCGAAAATTAGTGTAAGCTTAGTTGTGTACGGTTTTCTCCGCCTAAAGGGAGCTCGTTGACATAGTGAAGAAAACTCTTGAGTTTGGTGCTCGGGGAGTGGAGTAGGGCGAATAGGTGCTATCGTTACCGAACCACTATAATCCTTGTGTTGTGGGTTTGATCTTCTAACTCTCATCTCTTGTCTAGGATATTTCATTACATATCTTGTTATCTTATTTTCATTAGTTGTATTGTTACATTATTGAATCACATAATGTTTAATCTAAGTTTTAATAAACAAACCATACATTAAATAAAAAACGTAATATATTCAACCCCCATTCTAGTTTTTCACAATTGGTATCAGAAGCCACGTCAAACAAGATTTTTAAAATAAATTGTATTTTAAAACTTAAATCGATCTATGGAATCAGAAAAATATTTAGAAGGGCAATCTATGCAAAGACCACCACTATTTGAAAGTGATGGATTTATTTATTGGAAAAATAGATTCGAAACTTATGTGAAATCAAAAGATCTAGATCTTTGGCATATTATTACCTATGGTGATTTTCCTCCTATTCAAAATAATCCCGAAACTAAAAAGGATGAAATTGTACCATTTGAAAAACAAAGCGATGATCTTAAAAAGAAACTTGCTAAAAATAATGAAGCTAAAATGGTAATTTATAATGCTTTGCCACGTAAAGAATACGAAAGAATTTTTATGTGTAAAACCGCAAAAGAAATTTGGGATACTTTATTAATCACACACCAAGGTAATAGTCAAGTCAAAGATAACAAAATAGATCTTCTTGTTCAACAATATGAACAATTTACGATTCTGGAAGAAGAATCGATAGATAATGCTTTTGCTAGATTTAACACTATTATTACTAGTCTAAAAGCACTTGAAAAGATTTTTCTAGCAAAGAACTATGTTAGTAAATTTTCTTAAGGCACTCATCTTAAATGGCGCGCAAAGGTTACGGCTATTGAAGAATTCAAGAAGATTGACCATCATTAACACATGACGAACTTATTGTAAACTTGAAAGTTTATGAAAGGATTAAAATTAAGAAAGATCCAAAATGTCAAAAGACAAAAAGATAACAAAGTAGATCTCTTTGTTGAAGGCTAAAAAGAGAATTTAGTGATGAAGATACTCGGCTTCCGTAGTGAAGACGAAGAATAATTCATGTCCATAAAAGAATTCAATAAATTCTTTAAAAGACGAGGAAGATTCCGCAAGACAACCACGTGAATGAAAGAAAGTCGTTTCCAAAGAAGAAGAGATTGGACAAAAATGAATACGAAAGAAAATGCTTTAAGAGTGAAGATACCAAACATGTCATTGGAGAATGTCCCAGATGTAACTAAATAAGCAAAAACCAAAGGGCATATGTTGGATGAAAATGGAGTGATAAGACGAGGCTGAGGAAGATAAGACTAATGAAGAAACTTGACTTGTGGCTCAAGCATCAAATGAGATATGATTGGGAATTAATTTGGAGGCCGACGAATGGATTAAGGATAGTGGATGCTCAAAACACATGACGGGAAACCGGAAGCTATTCTCGACATATCAAGCATACAATAGAGGTAACGTTATCTTTGGAAGTAACTTGCGTGGTAACATTATAGGAAAAGGAACGATCTCTCATGACTTCCTAATTATTGAAAATAAATGAGACGTAGATAATCTAAAACTTAACTTACTTAGTATCGGTCAAATTATGTTGATAATAAGTGCAAAGTATATTTTACCAAACGATTGATAGCGAAATAATTTTAAAGACAAAAAGTCATAGGTAGAGGAATTAGAAAAAGGGGATTGTATGTGATGAAACGAGGAAATAAACCGGAAGATAAAATATGTCTTACAACCTTAGATAAAAATTCTACTTTATGGCATAGGAGATCAGGTCACATAAATATGCAATTAATTCAATCTCTATCGTCTAAGGAGTTGGTTAAAAATCTACATAAGCTTAAATTTGACCGACATTTCTGTGACGCTTTTAAAATTAGAAAACAATGGTGTATGGTGGGTGGGAGGGTTTAACTCAAACAAGTCACAAAGACAAAAATAAGTTTTGACGAACTTGATGCTTAGAACTATCACACAAGGATATATTTTGACCTCCGCCATACGGAGTTATGAGAAATCGTTACAACACCTTAGTTATTGAAGATGACAATTCTCTATTTACATGGACTAAGATTTTTTAGAAATAAAACCGAAAGCCTTTGAAAAATTAAAAAATTTAAAAAAATGATACAAAACAAAACAAATATGTTTCTATAGTGTCAATTAAATTGATAAGTCGGGAATTTGAAATGAAGTACAATTCGAAAACTATGTGACTCCTTAGATGGGATTAACTCCATAAGATTTTCTGTGTACTCCGCGTACTCCATAATCGGAATGGTGTTGTAAGAAACTAGAAAGAAAGAAGTCGTACTCCTAACAATATGAGTAGGAACTAAGTTAAATGAACAATCAACACACAAAATTTTTGTGTATTACAGTCGATACATCAACCACACAACAATAGGAATTTCCATTAGACACATTCATAAGGAAAAACAACCATACGTATTATTATCAGGCAGAAAACCCTAATCTTATTACTTTAAAGTATTAGGAAGTAAATGCTTCAGTCTAATATTAAAGATTACCACACAATTTACCACCAAGTCATACGGAGTCATTTCCCTAGGATATTTGTAAAATAGTAAGCATTTATAAATTCTCAACAAACAAACAATGAAAGTTCTGAGATTCCTTAAATTGACATTTTGATGAAACTCCTCCCCCGCCAAAAACATCACCTTTGGAGTGATGAAGATTTAAGTCGAAATAAGAAAGTTAGCTATTGAGCTTAAATAAAATAAGACCCTTAGGCAATGATCTCGAAGATAAATCTTTAGAAAATAATGAAATCATAAACATTAAAGAATCTAAGAGTTATCCATTATAAAATGTTATTGGGAATCTAAATCAAAGAACTCTTAGATCATAAGCTCAAGAACAAAGTAATTTCTTTGTTTTCTTCACCATAAGAAACCTAAAAAATATAGATGAAGCCTTAAAATATAAAAGGATTGGGTAATTGCTATGCAATTAATGATTAAACCAATTTTTATATCAAATGATGTTTGGGAATAGTACCTAACCCCAAGAATATGACCATATATGGAACCAAATGGATATATAGAAATAAGCTTGACGAGAATGGTGTCATGTCTAGAAATAAAGCTAGGCTAGTTGCCCAAGGTTATAATCAACAAAAAGGAATTGATTATGACGAAACTTATGCACCTGTAGCTAGATTAGTATCCATAAGAATATTGTTAGCTTATGCGTGCGCTCTAGACTTTAAATTATTTCAAATGGATGTGATTGTCATTTGTGTGGTATATATTTTATTGATTCAAGTTTTAAATTTATATTTTGCCGACTAAACCAAAACAACACTTTAACGGGCAGTGTACCCGATCGGTAGTAGTTTCGTGGTAAGTAGGGTTCAAAAACACATCGAAAGCGAGGTTAAATCTCTCAATTTAATAATATCTTGGTTATCTAATCTATTTAATTCTAATCATAATCTTAAACCTATGTCATCCTAATCCTAATTCTAAACGGGAAAAGGGGGGTTATCAGCCCTGATGAGACTGGCAAGTTTGGTTGGACTACAAATTAATTCAAGGCACTTTAACCCCCCAAGCAAAAAACAAAAAGATAAAAGCGCTAGTCGAGGCCAAATATAAGAAAATTGTATAAAACCATTATTAATCCGATAAGAAAGTTGGTTGTTTATTCAATGTAATGATTTCTTCTCCCCGGGGGACACGGTATAATCATTCTTAAAAATACTTAGGCGTTACATCATCTTAAGACCTAGACACATTAATTCTGTCATAATTAAATCAATTCGCAAAAAGCATCTTATTGCTGATTATATTCCCATCTTAGAGAATAAAGCAATTGGTGATCTTGTTAAAACCCTAGCTCTAGAGACTTTTACCTACTACCGCTAAAGTGATTTATACACTATAATCCACTGTCCAACTATCTAATGGAATCTGAACATTATTTGTTGAATTATCTAGGTTCACCTTCTAGTCAACATGATCAATAAACCATTGACAATCTCTAATTAACTAGTTAAGCCTGAAGCATATCCTAGACACAGATTTAGAAGGACACTATTTGTGATCCTATGGTTCTAGATGTATAAATTACTATATGGAGAGCTATCCCATACTCTAGGTTTACTTGGTCCGTATCACTAGATCCAGTTGAATGATAGGTCGCATACAAATGTGTAAACAAAAAATTGATAAACATAAATAATCATTCAACCGATAAATCAAGAAATCAGAATAAACAAATACATAACTTTCATATCTTCTAATAATGGCTAATACCCGAAGGTATTAGCCTTCAATGTCATAATAAATACAAAAGCAATTATTTAGCCAAGGTAAACTAACCGAGTTAACGAATGATACCAAAAACTGAACGATTACTAAAGTATATGGAATTACACGTTGTCTCCTATGGGATTGATAGCGTTGCTCGACCTCTTCTGCTCTTCTTCTCCTCTGAAAATCGACTTTTATGGTTTAGGTATCGAGAATATTATTTAGCACACTTAAAACTCGTTTTTGAGTTTTGTATTTATAGGGTCTGGAAGTCAGTTTGATACGGCGCATCCAAAGATTAGATACGGCGTATTGGGGATTTTCTTGTAGTAGGGGACCTACAACTTGATATGCTTCCAGAATAATAAATTCATTCCATATTAACTAATACGGCTTATTGGGTCTTCTCTGGATACGGCGTATTGAAGCTTTTAATTCCTTTTGGTGTGTACTTTGTGATTGTAGGCCACGGAGATACACCGTATCTTCCTTAATGGATACGACGTATTGGTCTTCAAAATATTAATCTTCAAAATATCTTCATTTAAGCTCCAGAATGAGCGCCTTTTTGCTAATATTCACCAAGTACTTCATAATTACTGCAATTCTCAAATATAAACGATTAAGTAACAATTCTTTGTAATAACTATAGAAAATGGGTTAATAACATGGGATAAATGATGCTATAAAATAGACGCTATTTGATGTCATCAAATATCCCCCCACTTAAATCCTACTTGTCCTCAAGTAGCCTTTAGAAGTTTATAAAAATGTATCCCTAAGGATATTTTCCGTTAAAGCATTTATTGGATCCATTACAAGTACACAACCAAACACCTCACGAAATAGGAAGATGAAAACACTCAAATCACTCAACTAATCTATGTGGTAACATGTAACTAATTCGCTCAATTGCTCGGTCATGACGAGTATTCTAGCATAAGCTTGACAAGGATACACATCTCCACCACTAAAGCCAAGGAGTAACAAGTTTATAAAGGTAAATATGGGTTTTTGTATGGAAAGGCTTACGGTTGATCATTCTACAATCTTTCACCAGAAGTACCACTATAACAAGGCAGCTGAAGCACACATACATGGCCGTAACGACGGAATAGACATGTGTGTTCGATCACATCCTTATTCGAATTTAACCAACGGTTAGGATGAAGAATGATATAGGGTAGGAACCTTCTAACTTTCACCAAAACCAACGAGGCATCTAAGACATGCATACATGGCCGTAACGACGGAATAGACATGCATGCTCGAACAAGTCCTCATTCGCGTAAAACCAGCGGCTAATCATTAGGTGAGAGGGAAGTAAAGTGTTGTTAAATAAAAATCAAGAAACAAATTTGTTTCTTGAATTTTATTTAACACACTTAACTTCCCTCTCGACCAAATGATTAGCCTTTGGTTTTACGCGATTGTGAGGACTTGTTCGAGCAGCATGTCTATTCCGACTTTACGGCCATGTATGTATTCTTAGATGCCTCGTTGGGTTTTTTGGGTGCAAGTTAGAAGGTTCCTACCCTATATCATTCTTCATCCTAACCGTTGGTAAATTCGATATAAGATTGAACGAACACACATGTCTATTCCGTCGTTACGGCCATGTATGTGTGCTTCAGCTGCCTTGTTATAGTGGTACTTCTGGTGAAAGATTGTAGAATGATCAACCGTAAGCCTTTCCATATAAAAACCTATATCAACCTTTATAAACTTGTTACTACCTTAGGCTTAAGCGTGGAGAAGTGTATCCTGCAAGCTTATGATAGAATACTCGTCATGACCGAGCAATTAAGCGAATTAGTTACATGTTACCACATAGATTAGTTGAGTGATTTGAGTGTTTTCATCTTCCTATTTCGGTGAGGGATTGTTTGGTATGTGTAACTTGTATATTGATCCAATAAATCATTAACACGGAATATATCCTTAGGATACATTTTTATAAACTTCTAAAGGCTACTTGAGGACAAGTAGGATTCAAGTGGGGGGATATTTGATGACATCAAAATAGCGTCATTTTAAGCTCATTTATCCGATGTTATTAACCCATTTTGTATAGTTATTGCAAAGAATTGTTACTTAATCGTTTATATTTGAGAATTGCAGTAATTATGGAGTACTTGTGAATATTAGCAAAAAGGCGCGCATTCTGGAGCTTAAATGAAGATATTTTGAAGATTAATATTCTGAAGACCAATACGCCGTATCCATTAAGGAAGATACGGCGTATCCGTGCCTGCACTCACCAAAGACCACAAAGGAATAAAGCTCAATACGCCGTATCCAGAGAAGACCAATACGCCGTATTGGAAATATGGAATGAATATAATATTCTGGAAGATATCAAGTGTGGTCCCTACTACCAAGAAATCCCCAATACGCCATTTCCAAATCCTTGGATGCGCGTAACGAATCGACTTCCAGACCTAATAAATACAAAACTCAAAATGAGTTTTTTAAGTTGCTAAATAATATTCCATACCCTAAACCATAAAAGTCCATTTTTAGAGGAGAATAAGAGCAGAAGAGTAATTAATTTGTTCCATCATTCCTAGACCTAAACGTAAGTAATTAAAAGGCTCACGTTTAAGGGGTTTAGTTAGAATATCGGCAATGTTATCTTCCGATGAAACCTTTTCTATGGAAATATTCCCTTTTTTGAACATTGTCACGAAGGAAATGGTGACAAATCTCAATGTGTTTTGTACGAGAGTATTGTACGAGATTTTTACTTAAGTCTATAGCCCCTTTGTTATCACACACTATAGGAATGTCATCTAAACTAATGCCACTACGAGAGCTTGTTTCATCCATAGTGCTTGTTGACATGCCTTTTCGGCGCTTACATATTCGGCTTCGGTAGTGGAAATAGCAAGAGCGGTTTGTTTTTTTTTAAACCAATATGTTAAACAACATCCCATAAACGTACAAATACCACTAGTGCTTTTTTTATCCACATAATCTCCTGCATGAGCATATACTATAGTTTCTATGTTGGATCCCTTAGGATACCATAATCCTAAGTGCGTAGTGCCTTTAATGTATCAGAAGATACGTTTAACCGCTTCAAGGTGAGAGGTTTTGGTATCCTCTTGGAAGCGTGCACAAAGGCAAACACTAAACATGATATCGGGCCTACTTGCCGTTAAATATAACAAACTACCTATCATGCCTCTATATTTGGTATTATCTACGGACTCACCTTCTACGTCTTTTGTGAGTTTCGTTTCCGTAGACATAGGAGTTTTCATTGGCTTAAAGTCTTCTAATCCAAATTTCTTAAGCATTTCTTTTATATATTTTGATTGATTAAAGAATATACCATCTTCTAATTGTTTTATTTGTAATCCTAAGAAGTTAAGTTTCCCCATCATACTCATTTCAAAATCATCGTGCATGATATTGGCAAAATCATCGCACAACTCTTGACAAGTTGATCCGAATATAATGTCATCGACATATATTTGGACAATGATGAGGTTAGAGTCTCTTTTCTTAGTAAAAGTATGTTATCTACCATTCCCATTGTATAACCATGTTTAATAAGAAAGGCTTTCAATCTATCGTACCAAGCTTTAGGAGCTTGTTTGAGTCCGTAAAGCGCTTTCTTGAGTCTATAAACATGATTAGGTTTTACAAAGTCAATGAATCAAGGAGGTTGTGCCACGTAAACCTCCTCATTGATAAAACTATTAAGAAATGCACTCTTTACATCCATTTGAAATAATTTAAAGTCTAGTGCGCATGCATAAGCTAATAATATTCTTATGGATTCTAATCTAGCTACGGGTGCATAAGTTTTGTCATAATCAATTCCTTCTTGTTGATTATAACCTTGAGCAACCAGCCTAGCTTTATTTCTAGACACGACACCATTCTCGTCAAGCTTATATCTATATATCCATTTGGTTCAAATTATAATCATATTCTTGGGGTTAGGGACTAATTCCCAAACATCATTTGATATAAATTGGTTTAATTCTTCTTGCATAGCAATTACCCAACTTTCATCTTTTAAGGCTTCATCTATATTTTTAGGTTCTATGGTTGAAAGAAAACAAAAGAAATTACTTTTGTCTTGAGCTTATGATCTAAGAGTTCTTTGATTTAGATTACCAATAACATTTTATAATGGATAACTCTTAGATTCTTTAATGTTTATGATTTCATTATTTTCTAAAGATTTATCTTCGAGATCATTGCCTAAGGGTCTTATTTTATTAACCTCAATAGCTTCTTCTTCGACTAAATCATCATCCTCCAAAGGTGATGTTTTAGGCGGGGGAGGAGTTTCATCAAATGTCACATTTAAGGATTCTTCGACTTTCATTGTTTGTTTGTTGAGAATTATATATGCTTTACTATTTTGCAAATATCCTAGGAAAACACCTTCGTATGACTTTGGGTCGAACTTGGTGAGGTAATCTTTCGTATTAAGAATGAAGCATTTACTTCCAAATACTTTGAAGTAATTAAGATTAGGTTTTCTGCCTTTTAATAATACGTATGGAGTTTTTCCTAGAATGTGTCTAATGGAAATTCTATTGATTGTGTAGGTTGATGTATCGACTGCATTACACCAAAAATTTTGTGTGATAGATTGTTCATTTAACATAGTCCTACTCATTTCTTGTAGAGTACGATTCTTTCTTTCTAGTTTCTACTACCCCATTCGATTATGGAGTACGAGGAGCGGAAAATTTATGAGTAATCCCATTAGAGTCACAATAGTTTCCGAATTGTACTTCATTTTCAAATTCCCGACTATGATCCATTCTAATTGACACTATAGAACATCCTAATTTGTTTTGAATCATTTTACTAAATATTTTAAATTTTTCAAAGGCTTCGGTTTTATTTCCTAAAAATCTAGTCCATGTAAATAGAGAATAGTCATCTACAATAACTAAGGTGTAACGATTTCCTCCATAACTCCGTATGGCGGAAGGTCCGAATAGATCCATGTGTAATAGTTCTAAGCATCTAGTCGTCGAAACTATATTTTTGGCTTTGTGACTAGTATGAGCTTGTTTTCTAATTTTAAAAGCGTCACAGAAATGTCGGTCGAATTTAAGCTTATGTAGATTTTTAACCAACTCCTTAGACGATAGAGATTGAATTAATTGCATATTTATGTGACCATGATCCTCCTATGCATAAAGATAAAATTTTTAATCTAAGGTTTAAAAGACATATTTATCTTCCGGTTTATTTCCTCGTTTCATCACATACAATCCCCTTTTTCTAATTCCTCTACCTATGACTTTTTCGTCTTTAATTATTTCGCTATCATGTTTGGTAAATATTACTTTGCACTTATTATCACATATTTGACCGATACTAAGTAAGTTAAGTTTTAGATTATCTACGTGCTCAATATTTTCAATAATTAGGGAGTCATAAGAGATCGTACCTTTGCCTATGATGTTACCATGCAAGTTACTTCCAAAGATTATGTTTACCACCCATTGTATGCTAATATGTTGAAGAAATATCATCCGTTTCCCGTTATGTGTTTTGAGCACCCACTATTCTTAATCCATTCGTCGGCATCCAAATTAATTCCCAAGCATATCTCATTTGATGCTTGAGCCACAAGACAAGTTTCTTCATTAGTCTTATCTTCCTCATCTTCGTCGTTATCACTCCATGTTCATCCAACAAAAGCCCTTTGGTTTTTGCTTTTTAGTAACATTGGACATTCTCCAATGAGATGTTTTGGATCTTCACATCTAAAGCATTTTCTTTCGCTATTACCATTTTTGTCATCTCTTCTTCTTTGGAACGACTTTCTTTCATCACGTGGTTGTCTTGCGAATCTTCCTCGTCTTTTAAAGAATTTCTTGAATTCTTTTATGGCCATGACATATTCTTCGTCTTCACTATCGGAAGTCGAGCTATCTTCATCACTAAATTCCTTTTTAGCCTTCAACATAAGAGATCTACTTTGTTCTCTTTTGTCTTTGACCATTTCTGGATCTTTCTTAATTATCACTTCATAAACTTTCAAGTTTACAATAAGTTCGTCAAGTGATAATGATGTCAAATCTTTTGACTCTTCAATAGCCTAACCATTGCCGCGCCATTTAGGATGGAAGTGCCGCATAAAAATTTCCTAACATAGTTCTTGCTAGAAAAACCTTCATCAAGTGCTTTTAGACTAGTAATAATAGTGTTAAATCTAGCAAACGCGTTATCTATCAATTCTTCTTCCGGAATCGTAAATTGTTCATATTGTTGAACAAGAAGATCTATTTTGTTATCTTTGACTTGACTATTACCTTGGTGTGTGATTAGTAAAGTATCCCAAATTTATTTTGCGTTTTTGCACAATAAAAAATCCTTTCGTGTTCCTTTACGTGGCAAAGCATTAAAATTACCAGATTTTTACTTCATAATATTTTACAAGATTCTTTCTTTTTAAGATCATCGCTATGTTTTTTTCAAATGTACACATTTCATCCTTTTTAGTTTCGAGATTAGTTATAAATAGGATGAAAATCACACATAGGTAAATAATAGCCAAAGATCTAGATCTTTTAATTTCACATAAGTTTTGAATCAATTTTTCCAATAAATACAATTCATCCCACTTTTTAAATATAGGAGGTCTTTGCATAGATTGTCCTTCTAAATATTTTTCCGATTCCAAAGATCGATTTAAGTTTTAAGATACAATAATTTTAAAAATCTTGTTTGACATGCTTCTGGAAACCAATGTGAAAAACTAGAGATGGGGGGTTGAATATTCTTACCATTTTAATTTAATGTATTGGTTTGTTGTTTATAAAAACTTAGATTCAACTTAATGTGAATTCAATATGAACAATACAACTAAAGAAATAAGTGATAACAAGATATGAAATGAATATCCAAGACAAGAGATGGGAGTTAGAAAGATCAAACCACAACACAAGGATTTATAGTGGTTCGGTAACGAAGCACCTCTTCGCCCCACTCCACTCTCCGAGCACCAAACTCCAGAGTTTTCTTCACTATGTCAACAAGCTTCCTTTAGGCGGAGAAAATCGTACACAACTAAGCTTACACCGATTTCCAACACTAAGTCAAATGTCGAGTTCTAATCCTAGCTAGAACCAATCTACCACACCTTTTGTATTTTGACTAAAATACTAACCGCACTATCAAGACTTCACTTCACCAAGACACTAACACAATCACCCCGATCTATCTAAACTCTTTACGATCACGACAATCTAACTAAACTTCCTATGATCACCACGATCTAACTAACCTTCCTATGATCACCACAATCTAACAACTATACACACCTTCACAATGTAACATAAATAATTACAAGACATAAACCGATAGCAACAATATTACAAGGACACACACTAAGCTATAATACTTCTTCACTTGATGGTAGAAAGTATTCTTCTATTGCACTTGAGGATATAATCTTGGATCACTTGAAAACAAAGGATTATGATTTAATGATCAAAGGAAAAAAAGAAATGTATAAACTGATTTAGAACAGAAAGAATGTGTGTGCAAGAGGTGAGAAAAATAGTTGGAAACAGTTCATTATTTATAGGCAAAGTTTGGAGCTTTTTGTCTGGCAAGGGGGCCGCCTTTATATTTAAGGGGGCTGCCTAGGCCAAGACGTTCCCTCTTTTTTGATCTTTTCCCAGGGACTTGTTTTTTTCTAGAAACAGTTCTAGCGTTTTTTTTTAGGTAGAAAATTTGAATTCAAAATATTTATTTTGAATAAAACATTTCTTATAAATGTAAAAAATGTTTTGTAAATGTTATAAAAATATTTGTAACACTTTATAAAAAAATGTGAGGTTTAATAAAAATTCCTTTGATCATAAAATGCATTAAGCATTTATTTATTTATACCTTTAAGTGATTAAATTTTCAAAATGCAAATTTACTACTAATTACTTGTTTACATTTAATTTTACATTGAACGTTTTTACATTTTGTGATTATCAAATAGTAAAAAGGTCTAAAAATATTAATAACGTTTTTAGGCATTATTTTATTAACAATCTCCCCTTTTTTGATAATTATAAAATCTAAAACTCCATTAAAATGTTAAAAATTAATTTTAAGCCAGTAATTAGTGATATTATTTCCAATTCTCCCGTCATTTTGTAGAATCATGAGTGCGGATCGTCGTATCACTTCTTATAACACGAGAAGTTTAACAACTCCCTAGGACATTTGTAATCCTAATTTGTGTGTAGTGTATTATAGGAAGACTCGTGTTTTTTATCGTTCACACTCTAAGGAAGTAGGATTGTGAAGGCATTAGTCGCTGATCTAAAACAAATTCTAAGGGTTGAGGGAATATTCTTTTTTTATTTTTGTATTTTATGGAAAGCAAGTAAATCATATGTTTGAGAGATTGGTTGGTTTTAGCTAATAAACTAAATATAAATCTACACTAGTGATGATAACAATAAGATAAAAGATTGTGTCTATTTAATCATGTATTAGTCCCTATATTGCTTCTCCTAGTGTTGTTGCCTTCTCACCCTTGTGGTGATCTGTGTTACTATTTCCTAAAGCATGAACGAATTACACGAACCCGCCGTCTACTTAGTATGCCGCTAGAGTAACGCACATGCAAGGTAGTATGAAGACTATTACACGGCCCCTAGGAGTTTACTAAGTGCATGTAAAATACATTAAAAGTGGATCAGCCATATTAGGAGGCAAGGTAGTATGAAGACTATTACCCGATGGTATCCTTTTTACACAATCACGTTTCCCTAGACATATCAACAACAATTATAGACAGAAAGCTGGTTTTCTAAGACTTAATGTGCACATCCATCACAAGAAGCAACATCACTAAGATCTACATTCTAGATTTCACACAATCATAAATAAACACAATAAATAGTTTATCCAAGCATGTTAAAGCATAAAGCAGAACATAGATCAAACAAACACATAGACAAATTGAATTTATTAAGTTAAACCTTAACTTTGATTAAAACAGATTGGAAGAAGTGAGAACAAATAGGTTTTTAGCCCTAAAATCGTCTCTTAAAGCTGCGCTAACGTGAACTAGGGTTCGTACCCTCTTTTTATTCTAAAGTTACACCATCAGAACCCTAAATTCGGGTTTGTATATATAGGAAAATCGACGTGACGGCGTTGCGTTTTAGCGTGACGCCGTCGTAAAATGAATCTTCTAGATCTGCGTTTGCAGCCGTGCTGGAGTTTGGCAGCCTGTCATGAAAGATGTGACATCGACACTTGATGATTTTTGGACGGCGTTCGTGTATAGCCGTTGACGCCCCGTCTCCAGGCTCCTTGAGCACAAATCTTTAATAGTGCTTGGGTGTTAGGTTTTGTAATCTGCCTCCGTTTCTTCTTCCAAATGAGCCAATTCACGATGGTAATTCATCCAAATGTCTTCCAAATGAGAAATACCTGAAAAGGAACGATTAAGTACCTATTTTGGGCATAAACACACGAGTTTGAAGGTTAAACGACCCCGAAAAAGTGTATAAAATGACACCTCATCAAATACCCCTACACTTGGTATTTTGCTTGTCCCTCAAGCAAATTGAAAAAAAAAGCTTTTCTACCTAGACCAAAAACAATATAGGGTCATTTTACCTACGTTTTTAAAAATATTCCACAAACAAAACCTTCTAGACTCGTAATTAAAAGCAACGAAAAGTAATATACTACACCACACACAAGTGTTTGGTAGTCACTTTATTTTTCACTCGGGTGTATAATGAATTATAACATATGGGGGAAACAGAAAATCACACTCATTACCCCTTGTCATAACATATAAATTTACCATAGTCCTTGGTAAAAGGAACAAACTCCACCGCTTAGGGAAGCGCAAGGTATTAACATTACTATCTAAGAGGTCTTTTAAAGAGTTTTGAGGGTGTAGGTGTAAGATGCATAAAATTGGAAACAAAAACGGATGGGATTACAATTGGGGGGGATCAGGGGGGTTGGTGGGACTTTGGGTGAATTTGGAGTGGAATGGTATACTAATTAATTTAGCACGAATAACACTTTGGTTGATGGTTGCAAAGCCAAGACTCGGGACTAAGATATACAAACTCTACACATCACTACATTTAATCTCCCCCTTTCTTTTTTTCTTTTCTCTTATTTTTTAAAAACAACAATACAACATGTGGGTTTATAATATGTACCCCTACACTTGATCTTTTACATGCTCGATATATACAATCTAACTATTGACCCGATTTGAGGTGGATCAAAATAACATGGAGATCATTTGACAAACATATGGGGGTAATTAACTTAACTTTTTCTTCCCCATTCTTCATGAAGTACTACCAAGAATCCCAATAGCCAAAAACTAGTATTTACAAGGATAAGACTTAGAAACCGTGTTACTCAATAATTAACTTGGTTAAACACAATAATGTACTAAGAAGGCGAGACATACAAGGTCGGCAAAGGCCTTTTAGGGTGTAACGAATGGTTTAAGGGTGACAATGCCTTCATTAATAATCTTTTAATCCACTACCGAAAATTACAGAACCAAGAAAAAGGATAGGCTCGGAGGGTTGTACTAGGTATCATGCACTAAAAGGTGATTGCAAGGGCAAGGGAGTGGGAATAGTTATTTATCGGTCTGACCATACAAAAACATTTATAGGATTAAAACATGGGTTAATCCCTGAACCTCTTATCAAGCAAATCCTTAATACTTACTATGCGGTCTTGGGATGCAACACTAAAACAGTTTCTAGAATTTTAAAATATACTAATTGGTACAAACGTACTCTCATAATCCTAAAAAAACTGATCCATTGTTTCTAGAAAAGGCGTACAAAACACGCATAAACACATCCGTTAAAAAACGACAGAATAGACACACATGATTGCTTTCACGTATCCCTTAAATATCGAACAAGCTAAATGGTAATATATCTAAGGGCGAACCTCACATTGTGCGGGGTGAAATTTTGAGGTTTTTTGCTAGTCATAATAAATTCCTATCCATGGGAGGCAATGAATACTCGGTTTTCGTTGGTAGTGTCCGTAAAAAAATTATTGGTAAAAATTCACCCTTTATTCTATGGTTTCGGATAAATACCGATCTTTTAAGGACAAAGCAATGACAAATGAAAGAAAGAGTTTTTCTAAGCTTCTTTCCCCCCTACACTTAAGTTGAACATTATCCCTAAACTCTCTAGAATTACGCTTTAAAGATGAATAAGGGAAAGAAAACAGGAAAAGTGAAACTAGTACTCTCCCCTCGTTTACTCAAAAATGGAGAAATAAAACATGGCGATAACTTGGTTAAATAGTCCTTTACGGAGAAATCATCCAATAAAACTTCCTAAGAAACTTCCAAGCATCACCTCATCAAAATATAAACCTGTAATCAAACAAGACAACTTATAACAAGCATAAAAACGTGCTTTTTTTGCCAAATATACAATATGAATTTAGGGTTCAACTCGATAGAATAATACCTATATTAAATGTCGTGCAAGTTTTATTTTCAAAAATAATTAAAACTTTTAAGTATTCTAAACCTGGGCTTTTGACGTCGTCGGGGTTGTGGTGACCCCGTCACAGGTGTCGTGGTGACGGCGTCGCATGTTAATCGTGACGCCGTCTCCACAGTCTGTGAAAACGAATTTTTTGTTTTTGATGAAAAATTTCCTGCACTTGATTCCTTAACTTAATTCTTGTATAAATAGTTGTACAAAACATGAGATTTAACAATTCAATCCATATGAACCAAATTGACCGTGAATTAAACTAAACAATACAAGGAACATTTTTGAATTTGGCTCAAAAACGGATAAATTCCCTTACACTATTGTTTACAAAATACCTTAACTCGAATAAGCTAAAGAATAGGATCAAGTAATCTTTACCAACAGTAATACACCAACAAGGGCGACAAAACCATACATACACATTTAAATCCGTGAATGAGACACATGTGATTGCTCACTCCCTCATTCGAGCAAACCAAAGGTTAGGATGAAGAACGATATAGGGTAGGGATTAGGCATGGGAACTATTTATAATTAGTGTAAAATAAAATAACAAAACAGATAGATTAAGTCTAACCAATAAACAAAAATGTTGCTAGCTACTTTCCCGACCACAACATTGAAAAAGACACAAATCACTGGCTAACTCACGCTTTAACACGGAAACTCACGCTTTCTTTGATAGACACGAATTAGACTCAAAGATGTCTTGATCATCATCCTTAACGATCCATGAAAACAACCTAGTTGCGTTCCCGTAACAACCAACTCCCGATCATCCATAATATAGTACAACAACAGTGAAGATTTTTACCACTTGATACAAAAAATACATAGTTGGTTAATTTTTATGACCAACTTAAATAATATACGACAAAACTTTACATCGTTGGTTTATAGAACATACCAACGAATAATCGATCATCTAATAAAAATAAAAATTGGTTAAGTTTAGACGAACCGATTATCTCACAATCCTCTCCTTTTTTTTCTCTTACATTTTTTTGTATTTTTGTATTTTTTTTCTATTTTTTAAACAAAAACATAAAACGACTATAGGTGTAAAATTTCACCACTTCACGATCATAATAAATCCGGATAATATTTCGATAACGTTCTTGACTCAGAAATAAATTAATAGTGAAAGTAGTAAACACATGAAAAATAAAAATAACTACTTTCACATTCCCATTGCATTATGCAATTCCCGACCTAACCAAAGATAAGAAATACGCACACGAACATAGAAAATACATACTTTTACACAAAAGCAACTAGAAACCAACCAAGGACTTTGTAGAACCGTAGAGGGGGTGAATACGGTTTTCTTGACTTCTTCGAAGTTTATAAGACTTCAAGTCTCGAAAGAGCTAAGTGGTGTGTTATACTACTTTGCAAAGATAACAATAAGTAGATAGAGAGAAGAAGAGACACCAAGATCTATACTGGTTTGGGAAGGGGGCTTTAGTCATTCCGTGCATCCAGTTGCGAATCCACGACACCGATACTATTCCTAGTATAATCCTTATGGTGGACAAAAGCCGTATTACAATTTAACTCCATCGAATTTCAACAAAGCTCGACGCTCACCTAGAAGAGTTACTACCTATGGTATTTCTCCTTTGGAATCCACCTCTAAGAACCCGTGATTCGACTTAACCTATAATACTAGAAGCCTTCCCCTTATAATTTTATCAAACCCTAACTAGATCTTCAATGATCTAGGCTTGATTCCACGGATACAAGACTTCCCTTACAACTCGATAAATGAAAGATAGATTGGTAAATCAAGTCCTAACCTAGCCTAGAGACTTGATTCAAAAGAAAGTGTATGAGAAAGAAGACCCTCGACAAAACACACAAGTATATATTAGGTACTTGTGTGGCTCTCTTGCGGAGATGTGTGTTCTTCAATAGATGATAGAAGAGAACATTAAGAACACTTAATGTTTAGACTTAGAGGATTAGAGAAGAGAAAAGAGAAGAAAGAATGTTTGCAAGAGGTAATGAATACAAAGGCCAAGAGGGGGGTATTTATAGGCCAAAGACTCAAATTGTTAATAAATAATTCGAGTCTGGCACGCTGCCCACGTGTCAGCGCGCCAGATTCTTGAAGTTGTTTTTCTTCAGGACCTTGGTGTTTTAGATACCCGTTCTTGTTAAACCCTCAATTGTACTTCACGCTATGACCTTTCAATCATTCTTATGCTCAAGGTCAACCAACTCAAATAGCCATTTGATAAAATGTTTGTGAAGTATTAAAAGCGTTTTGCTTATTTGATAAAGTAAAAATAGAAAAGAATTATCGAAAGGGGAATTTTGGGTATTCCTCAAAAGTGTAACTAGCCTAGTTGGGATCCAACTAAATATAGAAAGGGCTAGTTAGGAACCAAGGGAATATTCTTAGAATATTCTTTACTTGGTGATAAAGGGGGAAGGATTTGAAATTTGAATTTCAAATCTATTAACACACATGTTGGATAAGAGAGGATTGGTTGGCAATGAGTTATCACGATGTGCCATGATGTGATGGAAATGAGCCTCTCAAGCTTATTCAAAATGAATGGTGAGGATGTGAAGAAGAGATGTGTGTAAGATGAGTGATTTGGCAAGATCAAGGGTAGAGAAGAGTATATGTTTATTATGTGAGTGAGAAGAGAGTGTTTGTGAGGGTAAGTGTGTTTGTTTAAGATGAGGTATCAATCCAAGGGTTAAGAATAGAATGAGGGAGTTTGGATTGATGAGATGGCTTGATCAAGGGTGGAGAAGAAAGTGTGTTAGTTGTGTATGTTGTGCTAGTTTGAGAAACAATCCAAGGGTGGAGAAGTGAAAAGTGTGGGAAGTTGGATTGTTGACAAGGCTTGATCAAGGGTTGAGATGACGAAGTGTGTGTGTAATTTAAATTGTATAGAGAAGAAGGTAAATAGTGAGTATGTGGTGGAGAATGTTTTAAAAAGATATAGAAGATTATGATTGGAAATGAAGGAGATACAAAGGTACATAAGGTACAAGAGAAGTACATTGTGTAATGAAATATCGTAGAGGACAGGATTTGGAGTTTATTTGGTGAAGGTGTATGTGAAGAAGGTTGTTTGTGTTTAAGGAGTGTTTAGCAGTGGCGGATCCAGGAATTCAAAATATGTGTGGCACAATTTTTTTTACCATAAGTTATAACTTATAAAGAACAAAAAGTATGATGATTACTGATGTGCGGTTGTTGTAGGACTTATACACGAGAAGTTTTACAACTCCCTAGGCAGTGCACCTAATCGTTGTAGTGTAGTATGGGCAAGACTCGGGGTTGTTTATCGTTTACTCGAGGAATAGGTTGGGAAGGCTTGATTACGGTCTAACAGAATTCTAAGGATTGAGGGGAGATTCTTTTTGTATTTTTGTATTTTATGGAAAGCAAGTAAATCATATGTTTGAGAGATTGGTTGGTTTTCGCTAATAAACTAGATATAAATCTACGCTAGTGATAAGATAAAAGATTGTGTCTATCTAATCATGTATTACTCCCTAGATTGCTTCTCCTAGTGTTGTTGCCTTGTCACCCTTGTGATGATTTGTGTAACTATTTCCTAAAGCATGAAAGAATTACATGAACCCGCCGTCTACTTAGTATGCCGCTAAAGCAACACACATGCAAGGTAGTATGAAGACTATTACACGGCCCCTAGGAGTTTACTAAGTGCATGTAAAATACATTAAAAATGGATCAATCATATTAGGGGGCAAGGTAGTATAAAGACTATTACCCGATGGTATCCTTTCTACACAATCACGTTTCCCTGGACATATCAACAGTGATTATAGACAGAAAGCTGGTTTTCTAAGACCTAACGTGAACATCCATCACAAGAAGCAACATCACTAAGATCTACATTCTAGGTTTCATACAATCATAAATAAACACAATAATAAGTTTAGCCAAGCATGTTAAAGATAAAGCAAGAACAATAGATATTGAATGATTAAGTAAACCTTACTTGATTAAAACATGAATTGGAAGAAGTACAATAGGGTTTTTAGGCCCTAAAATCGTCTCCTAAAGATGCTAAATGAACTAGGGTTCGTACCCTCTTTTTATTCTAAAGTTACACACTCAAAACCTTAAATTAGGGTTTGTATATATAGGAAAATTGACGCGACGGCGTCGCGTTTTAATAGTGACACCGTCGTAAGATAAATCTTCTAGATCTGCGTTTGAGTCGGTGCGGGCTGACGCCGTCATAAAAGATGTGACGCTGTCACTTGATGAGTTGTGACGGCATAGTATATAGCTGGTGATGCCGTCTCCAGGCTCTGTGAGCACAAATCTTCAAGAGTCTTGGTGTTGGTTTGTAATCTCATCCGTTTCTTCTCCAAATGAGCCCAAGTCACATGTAATTCATCCAAATGTCTTCCAAATGAGAAATACCTAAAAAGGAACGATTAAGTACCTATTTTGGGCATAAACACACGATTTTGGGGGTTAAACGACCATGAAAAAGTGTATAAAATGACACATCATCAAATACCTCTACACTTGGGATTTGCTTGTCCTTAAGCAAATGGGCTTTTCTACCTAGACAATAACAATATGAGAGGTCATTTTACCTACTTTTTAAAAATATTCTATAACACAACCTTCTAGACCTCGTAATTAAAAGCACGGAAAGTATATACTAGCATCTCACACAAGTGTTTGGGATTTTTTCTTTCACTCGGGTGTATAATGAATTATAACATATGGGGGAAACAAAAAATCACACTCATTACCTGTCATAGAATATAAATTACCATAGGCTTGGTAAAGGATCAAACCTCCACCGCTAGGCGCAAGTATTAATCATTACTATCTAAGAGGTCTTTTAAAGGGTTGTAGGGTGTAGGTGTAAGATAACATATAATAAAATCAAAAACGGATGGAATACATTTGGGTGGTGACTTTGGGTGAATTTGAAGTGGAAGGGTTAGCTAATTATTTACACGAATATACTTTGGTTTGGTTGCTAAGCCAAGACTCGGACGAAGATATATAAACTCTACACATCTCTACATCAATCTCTTTCTTTTTCTTCTCTTTTTTTTTGAATAATATGATACAACATGGGGGTTTATAATACGTACCCTTAC
Source organism: Tanacetum coccineum (assembly GCA_026074375.1). NCBI lineage: Eukaryota > Viridiplantae > Streptophyta > Magnoliopsida > Asterales > Asteraceae > Tanacetum > Tanacetum coccineum. The sequence goes on from BQNB010000302.1 coordinate 54,736, forward strand.
ACTTGAGCTTTTACATGCTCGATATATACAATCTAACTATTGACCCGATTTGAGGTGGATCAAAAAAACATGGAGATCATTTGACAAACATATAGGGGTATTGACTTAACTTTTCTTCCCCATTCTTTCGCGAATTAAATACTACCATGAATCTTAATCGTCCCAAAACTGTATTTACAAGGATAAGGACTTAGCAACCGTGTACTCAATAATTAACTTAGGTTAAACACAATAATGTACTAAAGGCGAGTACATACAAGGTAGGCTAAGGCTTTTTGGGTGTAACGATTGGTTTAAGGGTGACAATGCTCTTCAGTAATAATCTAGAATCCATAAGAAAATTATGAGAACCGTGAAAAATGATAGGCTCGGAGGGTTGTACTAGGGGTATCCTGCACTAAAGGTGATTGCATGGCAAGGGTATAAGATAGTTATATGATTGGTGTGACCATCATAACAATTACATGTTTAAAACATGGGTTAATCCTAATGCCTCTTATCAACCAAATCCTAATACTTACTATGCGGTCTCGGGATGCACCACTAAAACAAGTTCTAGAATTTAATATACTACCGGTACACTCTCATAATCCTAAAATAACCGCCTGTTCCAGAAAAGGCGACAAAATCACGCATACACATCCGTAACGACGGAATAGACACACATGATTGCTCACTCCTTAACTCGAATAAGCTAAAGGTATTATATCTAAGGGCAAACCTCACATTGTGGGGGTGGAATTTTGAGGGTTTTTGTGCTAGTCATATAAATTTCTATCCATGGGACGTTAATAATACTCGGTTTTTATTGGTATGTGTCGTAAAAAAAATTAAATTTTGGTAAAAATCACCCTTTTATGCTATGTTTCGATATATTACCCATCTTTTTAAGGACAAAGCTAATGACAAATGAAAGAATAGTTTCTAAGGCTTATTTTCCCCTACACTTAAGTTGAACATTGTCCCTAATGTTCTCTAGAAGTACCCGTTAAAACGAATAAAGGGAAAAGAAAGCAAGGAAAAGAAACTAGTACTCCCCTGGTTTACTCAATAATGGAGAAGAAACATGCGACAACTGGTTAAATCATCCTCCGAGAATCATCCAATGAAACTTCCTAAGAACTTCCAAGCTTCTCCTCATCAAATATAACCTGTAATAAAAGACAAGACAACTATACCAAGCATAAAACGTGCGTTCTACCAAATATACAATATGAATTTAGGGTTCGACTCGATAGATAGGATAAAAGAATTGTTAAACTCATTAGGTTTTGTAGGTTAACAGCAGAATAATACATATATTAAATGCCGTGCAAGTTTGATTTTCAAAAATAATTAAAAACTTTTAAGTTTTCTGAACCTGGGCGTTTGACGCCGTTGGTGACCCCGTCACAGGTGTCGTGGTGACGGCGTCGCGTGTTAATCGTGACGCCGTCTCCACAGTCTGTAAAAATGAAATTTTTGTTTTTGATGAAAAATTTACTGCACTTGATTCCATAACTTAATTCCTGTATAAATAGCTATACAAAACCTGAGATTTAACAATTCAATCATATGACTCGAAACTGGCGCAAATTAATCTTAAACAATTTATTTAACATGTTTGAATTTGACTCAAAAGCCGGATAAATTCCCCTACACTAATTGTTTACAAAATACCTTTGATTGAAATTAAGACGAGGTTAAAGACAATGCAAAGCATGATTACAAGATAGTTCAAACATAAAACAAATTATGAAGAATAAAACACGCATGACACACCTAATATGCAGGAAAAGTAGATTGGGTTGCCTCCCAAGAAGCTCTTTTCTTTATTAACGATTCTTGTAGCTAGACTCGAAGTCACATGCCCTTACGTGACTTTTCCTTTGTTATCCATCATATCTTTTTCTAACCTCATTAAATGCCTAATTCCCCTCCTATCACCTCCGTCTTGCTTGTATTCATCTCCGATAAGTAAGCTTTGATAGTAGTGCGTCCTTCTGTGTCCAAAGTTTTCTTCATAGGCGGACGGGGGTATAGAATTGGTGCTTAAACCCATAAGTCTTGTTTGTTCTAATATCTTCATGGTGTGAGGCATTTTGAATGTGATTTTCTCATTATCTTGTTTGAACATGACCGATTCTTCTTCTTTATTGTAGACAAGGCTGGTTTCCTCAATAAAAGGCCTTCCAAAAATCATTTCTCCAAGGTGGTGATCGATAATGCTAGTGGTATCTTCTAATATCATAAAGTCACATTCGTAGGTGAAGCTTCCTATGAAAATATTTAGGCCTCTTATTCTTCCTACAAAGTTGCTAGTTTTATTGGGGTTTGAAGGTTTCTGCCTTGATCTAAGCCCATAAGTCATGATCTGATTATATTGACGCCTAGACATGATATTGATTGGCGATTCAAGGTATATGTAAGCATGTGTCTTGAAGAAGTGATCGACCATGTAGGAAATTTTGATGTTGTTCGGGCTTCCGGCTCTTATCTTTGCTTTTACCCACGGAGGTCGAGGATTCTTTAATAGCCACTCATGATGTGTTAATTCCTTCATAGTTGGGAATGAGTTAAAGTTTTCCCCATCTTTGTCATCTTCCTCCTCTTCAAGTATTTCTTCAACTTCCTCATCAGCCTCGAATTCACTTTCATCTTCTTTGATTACCTCTTCCACCTCCATGTCAGTTTCCATTTCATCTTCCTTCTTGTCATGCTCCTTTACTTCTTTACCAAGTTCATGTTCGTATGCGTTGGTAGAAGAGGTATCTTCCTCTTCCGTGTCGCTGTCTGTATTGAGAATGATGATTGAATTGACAAAATGAACGCGTTTTGGGGCTGACAGATTTTTGTTTAGTTCTTTTATGGATGCGGGAGAGAGATATTTTGGGGAGAGCAACTTTAATGGGCTTTTGATTCCTTTTTTCCTGAGTTCCTCCCTTTTATCATGGCTGATTGCTGCAATGCTTTTGCCATGGAATTTCCTGCATTTTCAGGGGTAGACACATTATTAAGTTTCTCCTAAACCATTTTCCAAAGGAGGTTAATCTTTCCAATCATATTGTCCTGTTGTTGTTCGAGTTGGGTTCTTAAGTGAGATAACATCTTCTTATGGTTGGAGTCGAAATCAAGTAATGCATTTTTAAGCTTCATTTGATAGCTAGAGGAATGGACAAATACTGATTCGCCTTGTGGGCTAATGAAGGTTTGGGTATGTGCCAAGTTGAAGTTTGGTTTCTCCTTCCAGGTGTTGGTGGCATCATTAAAGTTTCTTGTTCCATGGTTTGGAGTGAATCTCTTACCTCCCACTTTATTTATACGCGAGGACGTGTAGTCAACAGAAGCTTGCTTGAGATTTTCCATGCAATACTGAGTGTCGTGGGGACCACTGCAGATTTCACACGGGGTAGTGATTTTATTCACCTGGGTAGGTTGTGTCAGAGCAAGATGAGCTTCCATCAAGCGTTGGACTTGATTTTCAAGCTCGATTAGACGACGGTCGGATGTACTCGGGACATCTTGAGGCAATGTGATTGCCTTGACCGGCTTAGCGAAATCCCTTGGGTCGTTCTAACTTTTGTTGGCATAGAGGGCGAGGTCCTCTAATAATGCTTAGGATTCTTTGGCGTTGAGGTCACGAAGCTTACCACCGGCCGATTGGTCAATGGTTTGTCTTGTGACGGGATTGACATGGTCATAAAAAATTTGGACTTAGAGCCAAAGGTCTATGCCATGATGAGGGACTTTTTGGAGTAAGTCCTTAAAACAAGTCCATGCTTCGAATAGAGTTTCTCCATGATGTTGTTGGAACATCAGGATATCGTTGCGGAGTTTTGCGGTCCTTCTCGGTGGAAAGAATTAAGCAAGGAATCAGGTAGTAAGATCCTCCCATGTGGATATTGATCCTGCTGGAAGGCGTTCAAGCCAGTTGCTAGCTTGGTCACGTAGGGAAAATTGAAATAAACACAGGTGCGTTCTTTCCCTATTTTCACCGTCAAGGTACGAGAAGCAACATCACTAAGATCTACATTCTAGGTTTCATACAATCATAAATAAACACAATAATAAGTTTAGCCAAGCATGTTAAAGATAAAGCAAGAACAATAGATCAAATAATACATAGACATATTGAATGATTAAGTAAACCTTACTTGATTAAAACATGAATTGGAAGAAGTACAATAGGGTTTTTAGGCCCTAAAATCGTCTCCTAAAGCTGCTAAACGAACTAGGGTTCGTACCCTCTATTTATTCTAAAGTTACACACTCAAAACCCTAAATTCGGGTTTGTATATATAGGAAAATTGACGCGACGGCGTCGCATTTTAATCGTGTCACCGTTGTAAGATGAAACTTCTAGTTCTGCGTTTGAGTCGGTGCGGGCTGACGCCGTCATGAAAGATGTGACGCCGTCACTTGATGAGTTGTGACGGCATCGTGTATAGCTGGTGACGCCGTCTCTAGGCTTTGTGAGCACAAATCTTCAAGAGTCTTGGTGTTGGTTCGTAATCTTGTCCATTTCTTCTCCAAATGAGCCCAAGTCACGTGTAATTCATCCAAATGTCTTCCAAATGAGAAATACCTGAAAATGAATGATTAAGTACCTATTTTGGGCATAAACACATGATTTTGGGGGTTAAACGACCCCAAAAAAGTGTATAAAATGACACCTCATCAATTACACAACTTATATAGAAGTTAACAAAGTTACTTCAATCGCCCTAAATCAATTTACCCTTTTGATCTCTCATGGATTGGAAGCACTTCATCACATCTTCATTTTTGACATTGATAAATATTTCTTTCTCTATGCTACAAACTAGAGCATGGTTCAAAAATCTATCACCCATTCGATTACGGAGATCCGACTTTATTAACTTCATTGTGGAAAAACATCTTTCCACTGCTGCAGTGGCTACGGGAAAAACCAAAGCGAGCTTCAACAACTTATATCATAGGAAAGGTGCTATGTTTATCTAATCTCACCATCTCCTTAGCAAGCTCTGTAATAGTATTCAACTTTGAAAAATCTTTATTTTGAACCACATTCACATGATATAGGTCAAGTTCTCGCATAAGATGAAACCTATCAGAATCCATAAAATCATCTGGATATAAAGTAGTCAGAGTAATCAACTTTGAGGCGTCAAACATAGAAAATAAGGCACGCGAACTCAAAGTCGACATGTTACTAAGTAAGTGTGTGCTTATCTCACTAAAGCGATCACCAAACTCTTGGATTTGCATATCCAAAACCGTGTTAAATATGTCAATCTCAAAATAATGTCGATTCGTTATGCCAACTATTCGATTTCTTTTAGCCGCACATGCTTCGTCCATCTTCAACACTTCAATATCATACTTCGTACAAAAGGAATACGTTTTGGTAAAGTTTCTTCCCCGTCACCATCGCTTATCGACGAAAACTTTCTTTTATAATATCTTTCCATAGAAATTAAAGCCTATTAAGATCATGAATAAATAATAAATAATTGCACAACACACTAACTACAAGCATTAAACATTTAAACAACTAACAAGTAATAGAAAATATCAAGTATAAACTAATCACAATACACTAATTTATGTTAATTATAAACCCTAAGAATCTTCAATTCAAAACTCTAAATAAAACACAAAGATTAAATATTTAAAATCATGTTCTTACCAAACAAGTAGTAAGTGGTTCACAAAAAGATCATCAAATTTTACGAGATTAGTCAATGGTCAATAATTCTCAGACCTCAATTCCTCATTCCCTTTGCTTTTGATCAGTTCTTTTTTCCCCAAATAACAAGAAAGAAACGTATTATTGTTAGTTGTTACCCAAAGAAAAAAGCTATAATAACTAAGGGGCCGTTTGGTTTGTTGTTAGGAATCACAATGGGTATCGGATTTGGTATGGGGTAGAATGACAATGGATATGAAAAAGTGTATGATTACGATTGTTTATGTTTGGATGACAAAATATGGTATGAAAAAAGTGTATAGATATTTGAATTTTGTAGTGAAAAAGAGATGGGCCCACAGAATGGATTTCATAGACACCAAATTGGTGGGTAATGAATCTATGGCTATGATATACCCATTTCATTCCTGGGCCCACTAAACAAACATCTTTATTCACTATGAAACCCATAACCCTATTTTCATATACCCATACCAAACGCACCCTAAACGTCTAAACTAGTTTACTAAGTACTAAATACTTTCCTTAGGCTTTACTTGGGCTGTAACATACAAAATTACTAAATGGGCTATATGGGCTTATTAAACCAAATTATCACTATATCAGTCAAAACTAATAATATGTGTAGCACACTAATATTGACCAACATAATATTAGTCAAAACAAAAATTTGTGTGAGATATCTTGATTCATCGATAACGACTAGTCGAGTAATATAATATAAGTAATCACGTCGGATAAATATTACTTTAGGAAAAGTAATAATAGATCCCCCAGATGTCGTGTCCCAACGAGAGATGAATTTAAAATTCACGAGAATGTTTCGTTTGATGCTTGAATGACAAATATTTGGTTTTGGTTTTAAACTAAAAATTTAATAAAAATAAAAATAAACTATAGAAAACAATTAGCAAGCTACTAAACGAAGAACGATATATATAAAAAATATGCTTGCTAAGTAAATTGTTTAGATCCTTAAGTGTGAATGAAATATACAATTAAGTCCTTATCGATGAATCAATATCTTTCTAACAAATTATCTTCTCACAACATTAGCTTATATTGAAAACAACTTTTATAAAGATATCGGTTACTAAATTAATGCCTAATTATTCTTACTGCTTTTGCCCGCTCGAATAACCAAAACAATAATCTAAGTAATATAAAAATCACTAATCAATATTTTCCTCCTTTTTTATTAATCACACTTAATTCACTAAACAAATGTTCACTTAACAAGCATATACAAAAATCTACTCACTAAGCATTTTAATCAACAAATAAGCAAGCAAAAACATTTTAAGCAAGATTAAACTACACTAATAATATGAAAAGGAGAAAGAAGTTGAAACCGAATGGTGAACCAAAATGATATAAAACCACCCGATCTTACAAACTTAATAAACAAATAAGCTCATCACTTTAAAGCTTCTACTTCACTAATTAGTAAATAAAGGTACCAACTTTATCTACTAATTACTTCCATAAAAACCATAAAGATCAAAACTTTATATATTTATCAACCTTATAAGACCCTTAAGCTCCGGCCTTAGATGATGAAAGGATGAAATGAGAGATAAGACAGGAAAACAAGAGATTAGGAAAATAAGCTATAAGCTAAAGACTTTAATTTCAAAATATTAAGTATTTTAAAATAGAAAATCTAAAGCTAGTAGATCTAGACTAATAAGCTATTTTAAAAACTTTTATAAAAATTAGATCTATTTGAAAACTAAATTGAATAAGCTAGATCTAAAAAAATAAAACATGAAATAAGCTAATAAGCTAAAACTATACTATACACTCCTAAAACTAACCTACACTACTATGAAAATTAAACTAAAAATCTAACACTAAGCACAGCTGCTGCGTTTGGTATAAATAGCCCAAAGTGGGTAGGAGGGGCAATTTCATCATTTCAGGCGATCAACCAATAAGAGTTCCAGATCAAGGGGCATTTCGGCCATTTTGCTTTCCCACCGCCTCATAAATATCAATGATTGCATTGGATCCCGCTCTTAGGACTAACAGTTACTGCCAGCAATGCTTATTCCAGATCCACCAATAGACGCATGACACGTGTGCTTCCAGAACCATCGAAACCCAAACCTCGTACTGACCCTGTAGTCTGAACCTTGTACTGACGCGCTACAATACCTCGTACCTGCCACCGAACCTCGTACCTGCAAACTATGAACAATACCTCATACCTCATGATTAGAATGCCACGCGTCACCTTGTGATTAGTACCAGTGGCCTGCCAGCTGTCATCGGAGCCACCGCCGGACCACAGTCAACGACGGTCAACAACGATTCTAACGACGGTCAACGACGGCGAACCACCGTTGACCACCGTCGCCAGACCGCCGCCGGACCGTCGGTCAACCACCAGTCAACGGTGGTTGACCGCCAGTCAACGAACGGGTCAACGGGTGCCATGTGGCAGCCAGGTGGCGTCCACGTGTCACCACGTGGCAGAGGGGATAAACCCTCAAGCATGGTTCAAACCTGAGACCTTGTAGATGAAACCTTAAGCCATCACAAGAAACCATCTGCGCTAGGCATAGGTTTCATTATATATGCATGCTATTATATATTTAATCCTTATTTCATTTGTACCAGGTCATATTAATAAGAAGGGTTCAAAATGGGCACGTAGGGTTCAAATAAGAAAGGTTCACGGGGCAAGTAAGGTACCGATAGACTCGTAATTTCGTGCTCTTTCCAATGGAGTGATCGTGAGATTTTTAAGAGTTCGTTTGAATCTCGATAAACGTGAAAACATCGTCAAAAGTCACTCGAAAATTTCCTTTTTTGCTTTGTTTTCAATCCTTTGTACCTGTAAGACATAAAAACACAATACAAACATATATGCAAGATAATTACTCATATTTTAATGTTTTAGTCCATTTTAATGTGTTTTCCGAGATACAAATGATGTGTGTTTAAGCACACATCATATCTACTCTTCAGCTGGCCTACCCATATGTGGCACGTGCCACAGGTAGCCAAGCCTTGGCTCCGCCAATGGTGTTTAGGAAGGTAAGTATGAATGTAATAAGGTTTAGGATGAAACCAAAGAGTGTTTGGTCAATAATCTCTGGGTCATTATGACGAAAAGTAACATATTGATTATGGTGAGTGTTTAGATAATGTGGTTAAGGGTAATCACGTGTTGGTAAGAAGTTGAATCAGGATTTAGATAGAATGGTTTGTAGAGGTATAGGAAGTGAGGACTTTGTACATGTGAGGATGAGTTTTGTAAAATATATAGGGTTAATCCATTAATAGGATATCCTACTTACCAAAAACTTTCACTTTAGTAACGTACTTTGTATATTACCTTCAGAACCCACACACTTTATATTTTTTCATATAGGAATAAACAGGCAAATTTTGGAAGGGTACCGTTATCGGGCAACCTGCCACGGTGACCTTTTTTGTATTTCCATTAATAACAGATTTACCTACCCTATTATTTGAACCCGACCCTCTTTTTTAGCCCCTTATTAATTAAACCCTAAATCATTTTTGCGTATAACCCAAAAAGAATCAAATACAACCCAAGGCCATTATCGTAGTCCTGCCCTCCTAATCTTCTTAATCGTCATGATACACATAAGCTGTAATGATAAAAAGTTATGTCATCGTGGTTGTTCTATTAGGTTTACTTATTAGCTTATTTAATTGTTTAGCTAATTTGTGCAGAGTTAGGTTATTTGACGGATTTGCAGATTGTGGGTTTTTGTTTAGATGTTTTGCAATTTGGTTAATGGGGTGTGTTGATGTATTTGCAGATTTATGGTTATGGATTTTTTGGATGTTTTGCAAATTTAAGTTAATTTGGGGGGATTTAACTGAATTTGCTGAGTAAGGGTTTTGCTAATTACAATAGAAGTTTGAAGGTTTAGCTTAGAGTAAGTAAGGGTTATGGGTTTAGCTATTACAGAGTAAGGGATTTAGGTTACTGAACACAGAAGTAAGTTTAGGTTACTAAGTATAAAAATGGGTTTAGGGTTTAGCTTATTAATCAGGGAAGCCTTTAGAGATTAGATTATGAGCAAGTTTAGCATAGAATTAGGGTGTGTTGGTTAGCTATTTTATAGTTCAGACTATATGGGTGTTTGCTTTAGCTTAATTTGTAACTATTATGAATTTTTTTGGCAGAAATAATTATGATTTTAGATAGTTCAGATGACAGCAAGAGCCCATCAATACCAAGGGAACCTGTTTAGGGACCAATCAGAACATGATGGTTTGAGAACTGTCTATTACATTATGATGACTATCTTTCCTGATTCCTATTTTCTAAGCACAAGACAAAGTAGATACCATAGTGCAACACTGGTCAGGATCCCAATCTAAATGTAAACTCTGCAAAGTCTAAAGCTATATGTACCAGTCTCACAGAATCACATCCAAATGTCAAAAGCCCTATTGCAATCACAGGTGGTGTGCTTGGACTACCAAATGCTGACATATGGGGAATATTTTAAAGAAATTTAGAACGAGGACACCTGAAAGATGTGTCAGACATCATAGGAGAAAAAAAGGTGGATTTGAAGGTGATAATATGTCATCATTTTGTTTAATTAATCTATATCATCTTAAAACAAATTTGGTAACAGTTAAGCTAATTTTTGGAAATCTAACTTATATTACGATCAACAATATTTATGTTTTATTGTCTTGATCTGTTGATGAATGTAATATAATCAACTTTTAGTTAATGTTGTTTTAGATTGTGTTTAAGAAGTGTTTAGGAAGATAAGTATGAAGTTGATGGTGTTTAGGATGAAACCAAAGGATTGATTTGGGTTAATAATCACATTGTCATTAAGAAGGAAAGAGTAGACATATGTGATTATGTGATTGTTTAGGAAGAATGTGTTTAGAGTGAAATCACTTGCTGGGTAAAAAGGTTGAACAAATGATTAGATAGAATGTGTTGTAGGAGTGTATAGAAGTGAGGACTTGTACATGTGAGGAATGAGTTTGTAAAATATTTAAGGGTAGGAAAGCAAAAAAAGTCAAAGTATAATTAACTTCCAAATATCACAAACTCAATTAGTCATTTAGAATTTAATCCAAAATAATCAACATTGGATTTGATCACTAATCATCTTGATGCAAACAAGCTAAGTGTTTTGCATCGTAAGTAAAGCATGTCCCATAGCGAGAAAGGATGCGTTTACGCAAGGTGACCTGTGACTTAGTTTGACTGGTAAGGGAGTCACACCCGTTACATGATTATGATCAATTGTAAATCTGAGCAACAATGGATTTGATCATTAATCATTTTGATGCAAACAAGATAAATGCTTTGCATCATAAGTAATGCATATCCCATAACGAGAAAGGATGCATTTACCCAAAGTGGCCTTTGACTTAGTTTGACCAAAACGGGAGTAATGCCCGTTATATGATTAAGATCATCATAGTTCGGGATTAAGGTCAAATGATTACTTTCGTTTGTTGGTATGTTGAACGTATGATTATACTAGGTTTAGAAAAATGTTTTGGCCTTGGCTAAAGGCGTTTGATAAAAGATTTGAGTTGACGTTTTATGAAAAAATGAGAGGATTTGTTTTTGCTCATCTCTAAGTCTAAACCTCATTTGGAGTGTTCCTAAATGCTCAAATATCATGTACATACATTTATTGAAGTTTTCACATGTGTCGGGTAAGAGAAAAGCCGACAAGTGTAAAATCTGCAAAACGGATTTCATGTATGTTGTGGCTCATTTGCTTCCGTTTCAATGCTCACGTATATTCTGAAGTGATATGGACATATATATCTACAATCTATTAGAAACCTCGATGGTATTATGCATCAGATTGTGTAAATTAATTAATCCTTATACATTTTTTTAATTTTTTTTGAAAAATTATATTGCAAAAAAGTCATTTTGCCTCAGTTTGGCTAACGGGATGGCGAAAGTCACTAATCTTCACATGAGGTGAGCTTTGTTGTAAACCAATAATGAGAATATAATTTACATGATTACTTATCATAGGCAAGATATTGAGCTTTATGACTCATCTACTTTTTATTCTTATGACCGAAATCATGGAAGTTCTGATTGCATAAAAGAATGTTATGATGCATCGAGATAAATTTAGAGGGAACTAATATGCAACACGTCCCTTCACCAAAAGTTCATGACATGATTGCCTTTATGTGGCGCTGAAATATTATATATTACCTTTATGCCATGTACCATGACAATTTGAATACATGGAGTTTCTAGATGCTTTTTTTTTTTGGAACGGCGATATTATTAGAAACAAAAACTAGCAAGGAGCTAGATTACAAAATAATAATATAGGAGTTTTTGAGCCATTCGTTCCATCCAAACGAGGCTTTAGATCTATACTTACACCAATAAAAAGAACTAGCAATGACATTATCAATATGCCTTTTAGTCTTCACAAACTTTTATTAGTAAAGCCAAATTTTATTCCTGGTTCAACACTTGAGATGTTAATTAAGTTCAGAACCTTTCGAGCGTCATGCAGACCATTAGTGTGGCAAAAGTCGTGTTAGGGATATCGCATCTGCACACACCTCCGTACAGACCTCTGTACGGTATATAGCTCCTGCACACACCGCTCGAACAAACAAAGAATACAAACAAGGCTAACTGAAAGTAAATGCGGAATATGATCGACACAAGATATAACGTGGTATCCACGACTATGATAGTCGTGGCAGTCCACGAAATCAAACCAGATAGATATTATTAAGCTCTGAGCTCGTTCCAAACTGCACGCCTCGTGCCAAACTGCACGCCCCGTGCTAAACTGCACGGGGTACAAACACACACACCCAGATCCAAGTTTGCAATTACAATGAGAGAGGTATTTATAAGTGTGAAACCTATCTCCAGTTTACTTATTCTATTGATGTGGGATTGGGTTTGCACCCAACAATCCTTCCCTCAAACCTAGTACTATAATAGGCCTCCCTTCCAACGATACATGACGCAACATGTTCTAGAGTCGCTGGACCATTTGTCCCACTCTATCCGAACGGTGTGATCTGCTCTACATGAGCTATCGTTGAATCTGGATTAACTTGGGGTTTCGCCACTTGCGCCACCCACATCGGGGCCTATATCAGTCTTCACAACTCAACAATCTCCCACTTGGAGGCTGATCACTTCACTGCTCTCCGTCTCAAGTAATCTCTGTAAACTTCGAACCACATTCCCCTTAACAATGCTACTGCTCTAACATTTATGTACCGCCGAACATACATGACATGCTGCACCAACCAAACACAAGGCTAGGAGACTTTCGATACAAGGTATCCTGAACTAACATCATTAAACTAGGAATAACCTTCTCTTAAACAATGCTACTGCTCTAACCTTTCTGTACCGCTGAACATAGGGAACACGCTACACTAACCAAACACAGGGCTAGGAGACTTTCGATACAAGGCATCCTGAACTAACATCATTAAACTGGGAATAACCTCTCTCTGGTAAGACACCATCCTCCGTTATCAATTCACTCGGAGGCCAATTGAAGCTGAGCAAAACTTTAACTTCTCTTTCATCACCAACCTGGTCAACATCGCTGCAAGGCTCTTCGTTCTAAGAATCTTCAACAAAGATAAGGACCCTTCACTTATCAATATCCGAACAAGCTTTGCCCAACAGCAAACCTTTAGATTCTTCGCAAGATGAATCAAACTCTTAGTATATCTGTCACAGTATTAAACACTTTCTGCCTGAGCTCAGTCTAACTTCTTAAGAGACTTCTTCAACCATATCAACTCTCTGCTTGCTTATGCAACTGCCATAAACTAGACTTATATAGTTAACATAGTGATACTCTTTTGTAGTCTATACTCCCACTTGACTATTGTTACACCAACTGTAAGCACATAACCAAGCACCTGATTCTTAAAGCGTCTATTCTTCATCTCGAACACTAAGGGCAACTACCACTTAGGCTTGTTGAATTCTGCCATGTCAGAGCCTGCGACCAACATGTCATCAACCTATAAAAGTAATATAATGAAGGACGAACCAACTTTTTTTTAAGTAGCAACAATGGTCCATAGCACATCTCTTATACCATGCCCTCTGCAAAATCCTGTTAAATTTCAAGTACCATTGTCTCGGTGCTTGCTTTAATTCGTATAGACTTTTCTTTAACTTGCACACTAGGTTTTCTTCTTTCCCAGCTGACTGAAAAACCCTCTGATTGTATCATGTAGATGTCTTTATCAAGGTCAGCATGTAAGAAGGTTGTCTTGACATCTAATTGCTCTAGATGCAATTCTTGGAGGCTACAATACTCAAGACTAACCTGATTGTAGTCATCTTCACAACTGGAGAGAAGATCTCATTGTAGTCTACCCTATGTATCTGTTGGAAACCCTTAACTACCAATCTAGCCTTGTACCTTTTCCTGCCATCTTGCTCTTCTTTAACCTTAAACATCCACAATCTTTGTGATGCCTTCTTTCTTGCTGGTAATCTAACTAAGGAACACATCTGGTTCTTTTCAAGTGAAACCATCTCTTCATTAATAGCCTTCTTCCACTGTACGAATTCTTTGCTACTCAAGGCTTCTGAATAAGACTCTGGTTCACCGTTCTCTGTCAATAGCAAATAGTTTGATAATGGAGAGTTCCTTACTGGAGCCCTGGACTCTTTGGTGGATCTTCGTACCTGTGGAGTCTCGGATCCTCCCTCTTTGGAGGATGCTCCGTCTTCAGAGTATTCTTCACCTGATCTTCCATTATCCTCGAAGCTCCCACTGTTTTCGGACCCCTCACTCGTATCTAAGCACCCACCTGGGCTCTGAGTGATTTCTGAACTCAACCTATGCTTTAAAACTATGCTATCATTCTCTACAAGGTTCTCTAGAATGTCTACTAACACCACTTGACTCTTCTATATTGGATTCGTTAAGCTACTTGAATCTGTCGCAGACCTGGCTCCATAAATCGAGTCCATAAATGTAATATCTCTGCTTCGGATAACCTGGTGACTCTTCGTATCCCAAAAACTGTATGACATTTCATCTGAGCCGCTACCTATGAATGTACATTTCATGGCTTCTTCGCAAACATCTTTCACTTTAACAAATGAGTCACAACCAAATACCTTCAAGTGTGCGAGACTAGTATCCTTTCCTTGCCATTCCTCCTCTAGAATACGCATCCCTATCGGAACGTAGGGTATGCGTTAGATAAAGTATGACGTACTAACTGAATCTGCCCATAACATATTCGGGGCCTTTGCACGAAGCCCCGTGCTCTCTGCTATGAATGTTCGGCTCAATCTTTCAGCAACACCAAACTGTAGAGGTGTTCGCGGGACCATTTTTAGCATCACAATCCCGTTCTCGACACAAAACTTAATCGGTCAGCTACTATACTCTCCACGATTATCAAACTTCAAACAGTTCACCTGAAGGTTTGCATTATACCTACCGCAACTCCTGCTGCAGTCTTCGATAATAGTATCATAGTAGCAGGATCCTCAGATTGATGTAATAAATGTAGGGTCATAGCCTTCTATATGAACTTGCTCCAGCCTCTGCAGTTTCCTTGTCTTCACTGACATTATAAAGGAAATATTCTTTTGCTTTCCCAAACCATCTAGCTTACAGAAGTAGATATCTACCTTCTGTACATCTCGAACGTTGCCTTTGGAAGCTAACATGATCATACCAATCCTGCTCATATCACCAAGCCTCTGGTGCTACAGAGCTGCACTGCCACTACCATCAATAATTGCGCCATTATTGATAACCTTCCACTGCTGGTCTCCGAAGCTAACATGATCATACCAATCCTGCTCATATCCCCTCTAGGTGTACCTCACGTGATATTCTGCCTGTAACTTTATCTCTCCTATCTTCCATGATTTTGACTTATTTATGTTCTGCTTACTGCCCTCTATTGTACCCTCTGCCTTTGTATCTGTCCTCTGCACTTAACAAATAATTTGCATATTCTCTTGATGTCTTCCGACGGATATCTTAAACAAGGAATAAAATCTCGAATCCCTTTGAACGTTAGCTTAGTAGTTCTACACGAACCACTAACTGCTGTAACAGTGCTTGACCAACTCTAGGGCTACGAAGATAATAATAACAAAGCATTCATACCTGTAGGTTTGGCTTTTGCCAAAGGCTCCTAAAGCTTCTTCTGATATAGAGAGTCTTCGATCTACATCTTACAGAAACCGAAATCATAACCATCATATTGTCGATCTTCAACTTACCGTCTTCTGCCATTGTTTATCGTAGCCTGGCTCTTGATACCACTTTGTTAGGGTATATCGCATCTGCACACACCTATGTACGGTATATAGCTCCTGCACACACCACTCGAACAAACAAAGAATACAAATAAGGCTAACGGAAAGTAAATGCGGAATATGATCGACACAAGATATAACGTAGTATCCACGACTATGATAGTCGTGGCAGTCCACGGAATCAAACCAGAGAGATATTATTAAGCTCTGAGCTAAACTGCTCAGGCTCGTGCCAAACTGCACGACATGTGCTAAATTGCACGCCTCGTGCCAAACTGCACGCCTCGTGCCAAACTGCACGCCTCGTGCCAAACTGCACGCCCCGTGCTAAACTGCACGGGGTACAAACACACAGACCCAGATCCAAATTTACAATTACAATGAGAGGGGTATTTATAAGTGTGAAACCTATCTCCAGTTTACTTATTCTACCGATGTGGGATTGGGTTTGCACCCAACAATCCTTCCCTCAAACCCAGTACTACAATAGGCCTCCCTTCCAACGATACATGACGCAACATGTTCTAGAGTCGTTGGGCCACCTGTCCCACTCTATCTGAACGATGTGATCTGCTCTACATGAGCTATCGTTGAATCTGGATTAACTTGGGGTTGCGCCACCTGCGCCACACACATCAGGGCCTATATCAGTCTTCACAACTCAACAAGTCGGTCTTGGGAAGGTTATCAATTGTTTAATTTAGAATACGTCCTCTTATATTTAAGTCTTTTAGTAAGGATCATTGCTAAACTTTAGGTTTCTTTTTATTACTAATATCTATCTAGGGTGGAAATGAGTCGAGTAGCTCGTGAAAAGCTCAAGATCAGATCGGTAAAAGGCTCGCACGAACCGAGTTTAAACGAGCTCGAGCCTAAACTGCGGCTCATTTATTAATCGAGCTCGTGACCGCACTTTATATACAAGGCTCGATTGAGAACGCGCGCCTAAACGACACTATAATACTTTAAATACTAAACATATATAATACGTTATGCATTTGTATCATTGGCGCGCTTATTAAACGAGCTAAAAATAGATACAGTATGAACCGAGCTCAAGCTTGTATAATATACCACGAGCCAAGCTCGAGCTTAACAAACAAGACTCGAATCAAGCCGAGCTCGAGCTTAATAAAACTTAAACGAGCCAAGCTCGAGCTCTGGCATACTTGGGCTCGGCTGAGCTCGTTTTCACCCACAATGTATCCGTCTGATGTAAACTAGAGGTGGTAAGTTTTGTTTCAAATCGTGCTTGCTTTGGTTAGAAAAACCTTCGAGAAGTATTTGTAATCAAATTTAACATGTCCAAACCATGTGCAGGCCTTATAACTAGTTTATACTCTACCACTTAAACCATATAGCTCTTCGTTATCCATACAAACATTTATAAACCGTATACGTGATGCTGAAAGAAAGAGAAAAACATACTATAGGCCATTCAGTTATTTTCTTTTTTTTTTCTTTTTGAGATGGGTTTCAAATTAAGACCTTAAACACAAATATACACATATTATCCCAACCACCAGTCATCCAAGCCTTGCGGAGCTTAAAAAAAAAGAAAAAAACAAAAAATGCATGCCTTGCGAGCACGCAGTATATTACATTTTTGGGTTTCAAATTAAGACCTTAAACACAAATATACACATATTATCCCAACCACCAGTCATCCAAGCCTTGCGGAGCTTAAAGATGCATGCCTAGCGTAGCAGCGCAGTATATTACCTTTTTCAGGCCCTTTTATTAGTAAAGCGCTAGCGCTCCTATAGAGTCGGGATATTCTGCCATCAATGAAACCAAAAGAAATAAAAAAAACCGGTGCCTTTCGTATAGAGCGAGTGTTGTTTTTACTCATTCCATACCGGGAAGAATTGCAGGCGATAACTCTTAAAGTAACCATGGTATGACTTAATAGTATCCATATATGATTAATTTACAACAAAATAACATTCGATTTAGGGTATCCAACACCTCTTTGCAGCAAACAATAGTACTGTTCTCTTTCCAAAAGTACTGACAAAAGGTTAGCAGGATAAAATTTTAAGCAATGCAGCACATATTACAAAAAGAGACCATAAACACTGCTTCAATCAGCAATTAGACTGCTGCCTCTTGAACAAAAGTAATCAAAGTTGCTGCTCAAGACATGTTGTCCGCATAAATCACAGATAGCACGCAAACACTGAAAATGAGGATATTCATCATTGTGTTAGGAAGACAAATTCAAATAGAAACAACGAAACCAAGAGCTAAATAATTTCCTCATCCTTATCAAGGGACTCTAAAAGCATGATGTAATTGAATAAATAAAATAGTTTTGACTAACTAAATAACCTTTTAACGGATTATGGTAGTCATAGCCTCCGCAAGAGTGTTCACCATTTCTCGGAAGCAAGCCAATCATCTTGTTGGGAACAAACCAATCACCTAAACATGAGAATACAAAGATGTGACAACTCATGGTGTTTGATGCCAATACAAGATAACGCCTCAAACAATTACCATATTCTTTAATGATAGCCTTAATACTACGAAACCAAAACTTGAGAGTTAACACATGCATTACCCACAATTAGCAACAATTTCAACCTATGAGTGTCTGCAGGTCATTTTGGGTTTACTTTTTTCGGCCTTACGGGTCACACAAGTAGATTTTCAGATGTAATAAAATAGAAACGATGTTGGTTTCACAAGTAGATTTTCACGAGGGAGAAAATGAAAAGATGTATTGTATTAACCTGGATTACTGCGTTTAATCTTCCAGGTTATTGGTTTCGCCAAATGGGCAAATTCTCTGGAAACGCGATTAAAGCCTATAGTGCAAATAACATAAAACAAAGTTTCAGAACAGGTCAAAAGTAACAAGACTTTAAACCAGATATTATCAGCTTTATAAAGGTCCTCAATATGTGTCTTTAACTATCATTATGCTAAAACCAAGCTGGTCGTACCAGGCACAAGAACAAGTGAAGTAAAAGTAAGATATATATTTCCTCTTTCTTGATGAACAAAAACTAACCTTTCACATTCTTGTATTCATTCCTCAAGCGGATATAATCGGATATTTTTATGGCCTCGTCTGCAAAAAAAAAGTGAAACCATTCAAGTGATTGTTTGCATGATTCAGGATGATGCCTTAATTATGTCATGGTAATGAAACTGAATGTGTCTGAAGAAATGACGAACATCTAATAGTCTAGTATTAAATCGATTATAATCTTTAATATATGATTTCAAGTTAGAAAGAACAAAACATAAATAACATCTCTGTTAACTAACAATATTGAAGGGGATGAGGGTTTCAAGTGTGGTTACTTATGAAGCGGGTATGCAAGTGTCGAAAGTGCAGTTACTATATATGAACGGGTCGAAGGCAGCAGTAGCTATTAGATATAAAGGTAAGGGTCCTCCGTCACTTATGAATGTGTCAATTCAGATTATGTTCCATATCCAACTTAATAGTTATACATGTACAGCCCGACCACCCATTTTGGGAAGCATTCTCCCTCGCTTTTGTGCTTGGTAGAGTGGAATAGATATGCATATAAGGATCATATGGACAAAAGAAAACAGCAACATATCTAATATTCAATATAACCTTCGTTGACATTGCATATTAACGAAAGAAACTTCTCCTCGATGGCTTCCTCATGCTCTGCACATCCAACAACCACAAGTCAATCAACAACATCTCTGTTAACTAACAGTATTGAAGGGGGTGAGGGTTTAAAGTGTGGTTGCTAATGAAGCGGGTATGCAAGTGTCGAAAGTGCAGTTACTATATATGAACGGGTCTAAAGCAGCAGTAGCTACTAGATATAAAGATAAGGGTCCTCCATCACTTATGAATGGGTCAATTCAGATTATGTTTCATATCCAGCTTAATAATTATTCATGTACAACCCGACCACCCATTTTGGGAAGCATCCTCCCTCGCTTTTGTGCTTGGTAGAGTGGAATAGATATTCATATAAGGATCATATGGGACAAAAGAAAACAGCAATATAACCTTCGTTGACATTGCATCCTAACGAAAGCAACTGCTCCTCGATGGCTTTCTCCTGCTCTGCACACCCAACAACCACAAGTCAATCAACAATCGTGACAAATGCCAAGAAGATATAGCGTGAAAATGGAGAGTATCTTAACCTTTCATAGCTTCGAACACAAAGTTCTCTAAGACAAGCCTACTCTTCCATATGAGCTTTGTACCTGCACACATGATGAAACAAATGTAAGCACTCATAAAGGATCTGATGCAGCTTTTATGGGTGCCTTAAACAATTATGATACAGCAACTTGTCATTCTCATGTAAATGATTAACAGTCAGGTTCGACCCGCTGAACATAGAGCTCAAACCAAGTCAGCCCTTTGAGAAAGTAACTGAATCAACTTTACCCAAAAAAAAAGTAACTGAATCAAAATTACCAAATCTAAGGTGCAGCAAATGTAACCAATAGCTCTTAACACAAAGTGGAGAATTAACAAAAATAATGAATTGATTGCGACTTTATATACATTTAACATAAAAGAGAAAAAATATTGTACTGTACGACAAAGGCATACAATAAACACTAGTATGACAGACAGGGGGCACATAAAGAAGCAAGGCAACCAAAATAACAAAAGGAAGCATGTCATGGTTCATGCAACCTACCCATTTACATGCAATTTTTATTAAGTCTTGGGGGAATGGTGATCACTTAAGCAAATTATATAAAGTCGTTGGGGAATGGTGATCACTTATGCAAGGCAGGCAAGGATCTAGTAGTCTGTATATCCAAAAGAAAAATAAATTAAAGCCATTAGCATACTGATTATTTTCCTACGCATATAGTCAAAGGAAAAAAGGCCAGATTGGTAACGACTACAGAGATGTCGCATTTACAGCTGGAATTAAGAAAAACAAATTAAAACATTTGCATGGACTTAGGAAAGCATTTAAAGACGTGAGGATTAAAAACAATGATTGTACAAATGATGACACCGTCAAGAGAGACAGATTTTACATACCAATGACTGTACGGGTTGAACGAGTGAAATTTATGAGTGTACATCGGCCATCGTAACAATGGAATAGGACAGTTGCTTCATAAACACCCACAATGTTTTCTTCCAAAGCCTCCAAAACGTAATAAAGAAGGAAAAACCATAATCATTTGGCAAAAATCTGACTTTGGTAACATCAGCTTCATATATATATTCCTCCTCACCCTTCTTAACATACTAGCAAGGAATGTGTGTTAGTAGATGAGTAAAAATTATTGGTCATAAAAAGTCAATGAACATAAAAACCAACCATTGCATAAAGCTTGTTGAATGCAGCAACAGCAAAGTTGCTCACAACTCGAACAACCGGATGATTAAGCTGGAGGAAATCTCCCTTCAATATATCAAATCTTTTACGTTTTGCATATAATAGATCCTGTCACAATAAATGTTAACTAATTGGTAATTTGGTATAGAACAAAGTATATATGTTGAAATGGAAAAACAGTGTGGTAATGTATATACATAATCCCGTTGCCACCCAAAATTGTGTTTAAACACGAGCCAACATTGATAGTCCTCTTCATTCAATGTAGCAAATAGGATACGAGAATCAAGTGGATATATCAGCTCATCAGGAACGAGGGAGCAGGAACCGGACAATTCCACGCCCAAATCCACGGGGTATGTTTGGCGAAATGGGTTGGGGCTGGGGCTTGTGTTGGGGCTGGGGCTTATATTATAAGCCGAAATTAAAATTTGTATTTTTTTAAACTTTTTTGGCAAATGAGCTGGGGCTGGGCTTATTGTTGCAAAATTACTAAAAAGGACATAATTAAATAAATTTTTGATATATGTTAGATATTTTTGTGGGTATATAAGTAATTTATTGTTCAAAAGCCCCGGGTTAAAGTTTTTAGCCCCTATTATGAGGCTTATTTTATAAGCCGACTGTTAGCGGATTAGTCTTCATGGCCCAAATGCATATTTATCTTTGTATTATGTATAGGCCCATTATCTAGCTTATATAAACATATCATTGTAACATATTTTTAATTCTCGTATGTATCCATCTGTCCTTGTTGGCGACGGGAATAGCACGTTACCTACTCCATACCGCCCACTTCACTTAAATAATGTCCTTGTCACACCCAATATTGTCAAAATTTTGATTTCTGTGCGTCAATTTGTTCGTGAAAATAAATGTACTATTGAATTTGATGAGTTTGGTTTTTCTGTAAAGGATTTCCGGACTCGTCAAATTCTCCTCCGATGTGATAGCACGGGTGATCTCTACCCGGTCACGTCTCTATCCTACCCTCAAGCTTTTCTGGTCGGTCAGCAAACGTGGCACCAACGACCTGGTCATCCTGGAAGTGACGTGCTACGTTCTTTAGTTTCTAATAATTTAATTTCATGTAATAAAACGAAGTCTCCCGTGCTTTGTCATGCGTGTCAGCTTGGCAAACACGTGCGACTCCCTTTTTCACTCTCAAAAACGATTGTTAAGTCTCCTTTTGATATTATTCATTCAGATTTATGGACATCTCCAATTACGAGTGTTTCGGGTATTAAATATTATGTTTTATTTCTTGATCATTTTTCACATTATTTATGGGTTTATCCTTTAAGAAATAAATCTGATGCATTGTCCAAATTTATTCATTTTCGTGCTTATGTCAAGAACCAATTCAAAACTGACATTAAATCGTTGCAATGTGATCATGGAGGCGAGTTTGACAACAATGCCCTACACCAATTATTTGCGTCAAATGGTATTACCATTCGCTTCTCTTGCCCTAAAACTTCACAACAAAATGGCAAATCTGAACGAATGATACGTACCATTAACAACCTCATCCGTACCTTACTCTTTCAAGCACACTTACCACCCACTTTTTGGGTTGAAGCACTTCACATGGCTGCATATCTCTTAAACCTTTTACCCTCCAGCGCCATAAATAATGAAATCCCTCACACCCGTCTTTTCAAGACACAACCTAACTATGCGGATCTCCGTGTTTTTGGTTGTCTTTGCTATCCCTACATCAACACCAATCACAAACTTGAACCACGCGCCACACCTGCAATTTTCCTTGGATATCCGACTAATCACCGTGGATATCGGTGTCTGGACTTGAATACGGATAAAATCATCTTATCACGTCATGTGACATTTGATGAGACGGTTTTTCCGTATGGGTCTATGACTCCTAATGAACCACCTTCTTACACATTTTTAGACACTTCCCCTAATATAATTCAACAACACCTTCTTACTAAACTTATATCATCACCTAGCCCAAACACTACTACTCAGTCCACACCGAATAACAACCCTCCATCCAACACCACCCCACACCAAATATCCTCTCCTACCCAACCCACTATACACGGCCCACTACCAAATTCGCAACTCAACCAAAACTCCCCCTCACAACCCGCTTCAACTCACTCTATACCTGCGGTTACCACAAACACCAACCCCAATCCCGCCTCGACTCACTCCATGGTCACTCGCTATCGTGTCGGGACTAATCGCCCCACTCAACGTTACACTTTAAATGTCTCCACCATTTCCCCTATTCCTAAGTCGTATTCAAATGCGTTTCGTGACCCAAATTGGTATCGTGCTATGCTTGATGAATATAATGCTTTAATTAAAAATAATACTTGGGTTCTTGTCCCTAGACCACCGGACGCGAACATTGTTCGTTCCTTGTGGCTCTTTCGGCACAAGCATAATGCAGATGGCAGTCTTAATCGCTACAAGGCTCGCCTTGTGGCGAATGGCAGCACTCAAATTGTAGGTATTGACGTGGATGAGACTTTTAGTCCGGTTGTTAAACCGGCCACTATTCGTACGGTGCTCAGTCTTGCTATTTCTCGACATTGGCCAGTTCATCAGCTCGATGTCAAGAATGCCTTTTTGCATGGATCGTTATCTGAGACTGTCTACATGCATCAACCTCCTGGTTTTCGAGATCCGCGGCATCCTGATCATGTTTGCCTTTTACAACGATCACTTTATGGGCTTAAACAGGCCCCTCGGGCCTGGTTTCAGCGATTTGCAGCCTATGCTGCTCGGGTTGGTTTTCTCCACAGTCGATGTGACTCATCACTTTTTATTTACAGACAGGGGTCCGATACTGCCTACTTGCTATTATATGTCGATGATATTGTTTTGACTGCATCTTCTACAGCTTTGCTTCAGCGCATCATTGCTTCCCTTCATGCGGAATTTTCTATGACTGACTTGGGCCCGCTTAATTACTTTCTGGGTGTTTCCGTGACTCGTAATACTTCTGGGATGTTTTTATCTCAACAGAAGTATGCCACAGAGGTACTTGAGCGAGCTGGTATGCTTACTTGTAATCCGTGTCGTACTCCTGTTGACACGGATTCCAAGCTTGCTGCTGCTGGTGATCCTGTTTCTGATCCTACACTATATCGCAGGCTTGCAGGGGCTCTACAGTATTTGACCTTTACACGGCCTGACATCTCTTATGCCGTTCAGCAGGTTTGTCTCTTTATGCATGATCCTCGAGAGCCTCATTTCTCTGCTCTCAAGCGGATCTTGCGGTATGTCCGTGGTACATTGACTTCTGGTTTACAGCTTTATTCATCTACGACATCCTCTTTAGTTGCTTATTCAGATGCGGATTGGGCTGGATGTCCCACTACACGGCGCTCTACTTCTGGCTATTGTGTGTTTCTTGGCAACAATCTTTTATCTTGGTCTTCCAAACGACAGTTTACTCTTTCTCGATCTAGTGCGGAGGCAGAGTATCGGGGTGTTGCCAATGCAGTGGCCGAGACTTGCTGGTTGCGCAATCTTTTACGTGAGCTTCATACACCACTGTCTACAGCTACTATTGTTTATTGTGATAACGTGAGTGCTGTCTATCTCTCTTCTAATCCCGTGCAACATCAGCGCACGAAGCATATTGAGATTGACATTCACTTTGTTCGTGACTTGGTTACCACTGGTCACATACGGGTTCTTCATGTCCCTTCTCGTTACCAGTATGCGGATATCTTCACCAAAGGTCTACCTACGGCTTTATTTGATGAGTTTCATGACAACTTGAGTGTTCGTTCCTCTCCCGCTCAAACTGCGGGGAGATGTTAGTGGATTAGTCTTCATGGCCCAAAGGCATATTTATCTTTGTATTATGTGTAGGCCCATTATCTAGCTTATATAAACATATCATTGTAACTCATTATGACACAGAAAATACACAACCTTTCAGTTTTAACCTCTTAACTTTACGGTCGATAATCTCTACAGGTTCCTCAATAAAACGAAGAGTTTTGTCAACCTTTATCTCATCTAACGGCACATGCAAACTAGCATCAACCAAACATTTCTTCAAATTTGACACATGAAACGTATCATGCACTCCACTCAATTCCTCAAGCAACCTTAATTGATAAGCTACAGGACCGATCCTTTCAAGAATCTCAAATGGTCCTACATATCTCGGTGCTAACTTTTCCTTTTTCCCAAAATGAATTACACCTTTCCAATGTGATACTTTCAACATCACTCGATCTCCTACTTCGAATTCCAATGGTTTGCGTCTATTATCAGCGTAGCTCTTTTGACGATCTCTCGCTGCTTTTAGCTTCTCTTTTATCAACACAGCTTTATCAGTCGTTTCTTGAACCAATTCAGGTCCAATCAAACTACTTTCTCCAATCTCAGCCCATAAAACAAGCGACCTACACTTCCTTTTAAAGTAAGCTAAATAGCTTTATAAAAACACTAGCAGGTATCAACGACATGTATCTTGAATAAAAATTTTCGACGAAAATATATTGTTCGTATGGCTAACTTTTTTGATGTCACATAATGTAACTCATTTAATAAAATGTTAATCTTTTTTCATTATATAACAGTGATGCCTAAATATTTTACTGAGCAAATGTATTTTTCGTTGTTCTAATATAGCATTTAATTTATATAAAATTAAGATTTATAAATATGTGTTCAAAAATGCATTTTTATTATTTACTTGGGTTATAATTATTTAAAATAATAAATTAGTAACTTGCTTATATTCTTGTATCATGTGTTATATTAGTCGTTCATTTGAGTAAGAGGGTATCGTTATTATAAGCATTGATTATAACTGTGTGTGAATTGAATGTGCGCGCATTTAATAGTTGTAAACAAAGCTTTAAAACTTGAAATACTTAGAGCATCCACAATGTTAAAGCTTTCAATTGGTCTATAATCATTACTTTATAAAGTTTTTGATGTTATAAACTCATATTCAATATATATAAACTTTTTATTTATTTTTTTTTTTAAAGGAAATGCATTTATTTTTTTTTTTTCTTTTTATTTTTTTTTTTTTTTTTTTATTTTTTTTTTATATTTGATTATATAGATTTTAGTAATTTTTTTTATTGTTTAGTAGTTTTATATTTATTTTTTTTTCTTATATATTTTTTTATATTTTTTTTATTTTATTTTTTTTATATTTTATTTTTTTAGTTAATTATTTATTTTTGTTTTTTTTTTTATTTTTTTTTTTTTTTTTGTTTTTTTTTTATTTTCTTAATTTTATATTTATACATAGTATTTAATTTAATTTTTTTTAATAATCTTTTAATTTATTCTTTTTTTTATTTTTATTTATTTTTTTTTTTTTATAATATTTTTTTTAGTTTTAATTTTACAGACTATTTAAATGAGATCATAATAAAACACATGGCATTAAATTTATAAAGAAAATCAAAAATATGAACACTTCATCTTCATATGTCCCTATGAAAACAAGTGAATCATTATATTTAAAAATAAAAAATAAAGCTTTATATAATTTTTGAAAAAGAAAATATTAAAAATTAGCTCCGCCATAACGCATAGCCCAAAAAAAACCCCCCGAAACGTAAAAAAAAATTATTCGGGAAAAAATTAGC
Organism: Tanacetum coccineum; assembly: GCA_026074375.1. Taxonomy (NCBI): domain Eukaryota; kingdom Viridiplantae; phylum Streptophyta; class Magnoliopsida; order Asterales; family Asteraceae; genus Tanacetum; species Tanacetum coccineum. The sequence continues at coordinate 81,610 of BQNB010000302.1, forward strand.
CCCGCCGCAACGCGCGGGTTCTTTTGCTTGTTTATACATTATAAGTAGTATGAATATAGATAAGACAAAACCAAATAAACAGCTTACATACAACCTAGGGGTGTTTGGTTAAGCTTATGAGGTGAGCTTATGCATATGTTATATAAACGACTTATTGCTTATACATTATAAGCTAATAAGCCTATGCTTAGTGTTTGGATTAACTCATGTTTAATAAGCTTATAAGCTCAAGTGTTTGATTTGGCTTATGTTGGTAAACGTTAAAAAAAACGGTTTAATAAACATGAATGTTAGATTTAAGTAAAATAAACGTAAAGTTGTAATTTGTAATAACATTATGTTATATAAGCTCAAACCCTAAAACAAAAAGCCACATTTTTTGGCTTATTAAAATAAACTCATAAGCTCACTTATATAAGCTTAACCAAACAAATAAGCTCATAAACCCACTATACAAGCTAAAACAAACACCCTCTTCATTTTAACAAAAACCGTTACACTCTATCCAAACCAACTACCACCACTTAAACCACCCTCAAAAATGCTCCTTTCAATCACGCCACACCACCACCTCCGTCACAACCACTTCAAACCACCCGTCGTACACTGCCTTAACCCTAACAGCACTTCAAATCTGCGGCGCGTGAGTAACGAAAACGGCGCGTGTGAAGGTATAGTGAGTTCAGCGGCGGCGGTGGCGGCGGCGATAAGGAAGGCGTCGTCGAGTTCGGCGGTGGAGTTTGTGGAGAGGATTGAAGAGAAGAGTAGTAGTAGTAGTGTTGTGTTGCCCAGTTGTGATTTTCAGACGCTTTGCGTTGAGCAGTTGGATTTGTTTCGGAGGATTGTTCATCCGGATGCGAATCTATCGGTATAATTACGGATACAACTACGTTAACAAACGCTTTTATAAAATAAATATTTTACAAGTTTGTTATGTTTTATAAATTAATACGCGTTTGGCGCCAAGTGTTTAGGAATGATATAATGCTTAGTGTTCGGCAACGAGTGTTTAGGTTTTGGATTTTTGTTTAAATGCTACTAGTTGAAATGATAATAATAGAAGCGTTTATAATCACGGATACAACTATGCTAAGAGGCTACTACTTGTTGCTACGGCTAGCTTTGAAATGTTTAGTTTGATAAAACACTTTTAGCGTCTAGAATATAATGCTTAGTGTTTGGCAATGAGTGTTTGGCAATGAGTGTTTAGCTTTTTGATTTTGTTTCAAGGCTACTATATAAAAATGCTGATAATAGAAGCGTATTACACTTTTTATTACTACTACATATATGTTATGTTACCAACCGCTTTTATAAAACAAATAACTAGTGTTAAGAGGCTAATACTTGTTGCTATTGCTACTTTTGGAATGTTTAGGAGCCTATTGGTTTTAGCGTCTATAATATAATGCTTATTGTTTGGCAATGCGTGAAGCGTCTATGTCAATTTACACTTTATAATTAGAGATACAACTAAGTTACTAAACGCTTTTATACGACAAATAGCTACTGTTTGTCAATGGAATATAATGAAACGCCTTAGTGTATGGAATATAATGCTTATAGTTTGGCAATAAGCGTTAGCCTTTTGGATTTTGTTAAAATGCTACTATTTGAAATCATAATAATAGAAGTGTTTAGCTTTTATGTCATTTTACACTTTATAATTTGAGATACAACTACGTTACCAAATGCTTTTTATAAGCTAACTCCTAAGAGGCTACTACTTGTTGCTACTGCTAGTTTTGGAACGTTTGGGAGCGCTTACCTTTTAGTGTGTAGAATACAATGCTTGTTTGGGAATGAAGCGTTTAGCTTTTATGTCATTTTATACTTTATAATAATAGATGCAACTACGTTACCAAGCGCTATTATAGAACAACTAACTACCTGTACTATGTGTTTGGCGACGAGCTTTTTAGAGCGTTTAGTGTTTAGAGTATATAGAAGTATAGATATATTTGTTATAATTGAGCTTATTTAACAGCAGCAAGAAGCAAAGAGCAGTAGTTCTTTGTTTTTATAAAAGCGTTTGGTATTTAATGTAAATGCGAGTTGCTTGTAAATGCTACTAGAAGTATTGTTTTAGAGTGTTTGGAAAATTGCAATCGCTGCCAAATTGTGCTTGGTGACGAGTTTTTGGAGAAATTAGGAGTTTTTAACGTTTAGGAAATAATGCTTGTTTAACATGAGTGTTTAGCTTTTACAGTGTTGGAGTGATGAAGGTGTTCACGAGTTTTATGAAGTTTGTAGATACAAGTTAGTTGTTCATGGGAGTATAAAACAAGTTGGCTGAGAAACTTTAATATGTGTAGATTATATACGTCTAATAGTAAAAGTATTGAATGAAAGGATATTAAAATGTTTGGTAATTTGTTAGCTATTGTGATATGATTGTGTGTAACTGTTGAATATGATTGTGATTAATTTGGATCTAGGTTCCGGTTACCGTTGGAATAATGTATCTGATGGTAGGCGGACTATAAGTTTAGGAGTTTTACCAAATTTGTGGATTTGATTTAGGTGTTTGGATTGCTTATTTTTTCTGCGCATGTATCCTATTTTCAGCGTAAACAAATAAGCAGCTTAATCAAAACACTTCAGGAAATAGTTTTTTGATTTGTTTATTTCACGCTCGTTTTATATTGATTTTCTGTGAGAGAAGAACATAAGTGTGCTATGTTACTCTTCTGAGGGTATAAAAGTAGTTTTAGTTTTTTTCTCAAATTAACACTTTGAAAGCTGCTTATGTTAAATAAGTTTGGATTATCCGGACACTTCAAACTGCTTATGTGCTTAAAACATAAGAAGATAAGCAAAAACATGAAGAAGCAATCCCAAACACCCTCTTAGTTGTAATATAAGCTAGCTGAGAATGGAGTTGGTTGAAAATTTCATTATCATAGCTCACCTATAGATGACTCAACCTTGCTGGAGGCGTAGGTCAATTTAGATGCTAAGGACTCACGTTATGAGTCACGAGGAACGCTGTGAGTTGTTGAGCTGAATTGAGTTACTTTAACACCAAATTATGGTCACTCATAAGTTATCAGTAGTGTACTACAGATTTAACTATATAATTGAATTGCAATGAATCTGGCATGGGACGACAAGACGTATTGATCTCCCTCCATAAGTATAGAAATACCATTTATACTCCAAGCGACCTGGAATTTTCTAATCTGGTAATCTCAATTATTCTTACATAACTGTGTTTGTGCTGTATTGACCATTTTGAAAAAATATGTACTTGGAGAGGATACTGTTTCTGGTTATTCGAAGATTTAGTTTTTAATCTTAAGCTGTATCATCAGCTTGTGTTCTTTTTACATATCTTACTGTGGTCTTGAATGCATAGTTTGATATCTTACCAATATGCTATGATATACAGGTCTATGTAAGACCAGCTGGAAGTTATGTTATGGACAGACTTGAGTTGCGTAGAGTTACTGTTTATCCAGGACGGAATGTGGCTGATATTTTAATAGTAATCGGCAATTTTAGTATCCCAACAGGATTAAGGGTAGCAGAAGCTGCTCTTTTGAAACAACAGGTATACATTTTATCCAATCTAATGTTCCTAGAAAATAGGATATAGCATTTCTTTTTTGTTTCTGATTGTTCTTTCTTCAATTTAGGATACATATTAATGTCAATTGTAGGCAGAAATTATCCCCGAGCACAGAGCGTTGGTTTTCCCTATGGTGAAGCATCCGTTTGTTGTGGGATTTCTGGTTGCTGAACTTCCAAAGCTGGAAATAAGGAAAGAAGAGGATGATGTAAAACCAGGCTCGCCCTCTGACGATTCTTATGCGGTTTACCCATACTCAATCCGAAAATCATGGGAAATCCAAAGCTTTGTAGATAAAACATTGGAAATGCACAATTTCTCTCCTGAACAGAGATTAAATGCAATAAACATCTCTCGCTCTGTTGCTATGGCGTATGTTATGGATCAGGTAAACGACCCATAACGCACAATTTTTGATTCATTGTCTAATGTTAGAGACTGAATGTTTATAAGACGTATGATTCAAACATATTTATTTTCTGTTTTTGTTTTACGACAGAAAGCAATGTTACTTCAGCAATCTTCATGGCAAAACAATGTTAGGATGAATAATTTGGTTGAGCAAGTAAGATTCTTTCTTCTTATACCATATACTCGAAAGAAATAAAATTAAAAATCTCGTGTTCTTCCTTATAGCGATTTCAGACATATAAACTTCTTTGATTTATGATCATATGTTCGTCTATCTGCAGATTCGTGGTCCACTTTCTAGCATCCGGACCTTAAGCAAAATGTTATCGGTCACTATGAAGAAAAATGAGGTGCATCAACAAACCTGTAAAATATAATCTTAAGTTTTGTTTGTAAGTTAACATTGTGTTTCTGTGAATTTCTTATTATAGATTCCATATGATATTGTTGAAGACATAATGGTATTAGGCGACCATATGAAAGATACACTTCAACAACTCCAAGAGGCTGTTCAAGTGACAAAGGTTTGCTCTTGCACGGGAACATATTATATGTTTAATGGTTTATTCACTACATGGTGTTTTTGTTGGGCTTCAAGGAGTATACATAATAATAGTTTTTGATTTTTTCAGACTAATATAGTTCGCTACAATGAAGAAAACCTAGTGAAAATAGACGAGTCAGTGAGGACTCAGCTATCCAATGTCTACTCAAAAGACACTTCTATCACTAGCGGGCGTGAATATGGTGGACCGTTCTCTCTCTCTTCTAAATCAAGGGATTTGGAGATGCCCATGCCACCTCTGACTCTTGCGCCTCTGTTATCACATGACATCAGGTATACATTAGTTTTCTTTCTTTTGTCCTTCTTAGGTTTTCCACGTTCTTACATTTGATCTGTAGTAAAATATTTTATCAAAGTCTGCCAAGTTAAACATTGCATATATAACGAAACTTAACATATACGGAGTACTATTACTAACATGTGCCTTTCATGTCGATTAGGCCATGCAATGCTTCTGATGTTCTCGCTGATCTTGTGGATGCACTTGAACCCCTGGCTCTTAAGCAACAGCGCGCCGTACAAATATCTGAACTTCCCCAGTCTTTGGAGGTTGCTGTTGAAGAACCTGCTCTGCGCCAGGCTTTAAGCAATTTGATCGAGGGTGCTTTATTGCGTACAAATGTAGGAGGAATGGTTGAGATTGTGTCAACCTCAGCTCCAGCTGGCGGTGCTCTTATCATAATTGATGACGATGGACCTGATATGCACTACATGGTGAGTTAACTCCCAACTTGTACTCTTAATAGATAAAGTTGGAGGTGGCAACATGGGTGGGTCGGGCAGTTGGATCAAGTGTTTCTGTCAAATTAGGTGGTTTTGGTGTGGGTCTGGTTTAAATGGTTTATAGATTAGTAGTGTAAATACGATAAATGGTTTATAGATTAGTAGTGTAAACACGATAAATAAAGTTTTATATGATAAATATGGTGACTTTTGACTCATTTTTATAAGAAAGATGTTATGTTTTACTCGTTTGACCTGAAATGACCCATTCGTCAGTCAATGGGTCAACATTGCTACTTCTGCATAATACATAGTTATCCGTGCCTAAGGAACAAAGATGGACCCACAAGGTGAAAATTGGGTGGAATACGAAAAAGATACAAGCCGTTGACATTTAATGTATTTCTGCAGACACAAATGCATTCGTTGACGCCATTTGGAGCGGATATTCTATCTAAAGGTATGGTTGAAGACAACATGACGTGGAACTTTGTAGCAGGGTTAACAGTTGCCCGAGAGATATTAGAAAGCTACGGTTGTGTCGTCAGAGTGATATCTCCTCGGTGTATGGAGGCCCCACTTGGAGCTGGAGGGACTCGTGTAGAAATATGGCTTCCCTCTTTCACTTCTTCGCCTGATGGATTAGATGGCCCCACTCAGGCTGCATAAAGCTCTAGTTGTGGATTTCCCAATATACTCGTGTAAACTGGTATCGCATATCTTAAACCCGCAACATTATTTTGTATGCATATATATATTTGCTTATTGTGATATGTATAGATTATTGGTGTTGGTACATTAGGTTTGTAAATAGCAAGCAAAATAATAGCCAAGGTGTATTACTATATATCATGTAAAATATGTAAAGATCTACCGGCCATAGGGTTATGGCATGAGGCTTGTTGTATGAAACATCGACGTCGGATATTTATAAACTATTAGCGAGTGGTTACTGTATTTTCACGTAATCCTTTATTTTAACCACTTCAACACGTACTCTTTTGTTGAAGATGAACTTTGAGGGCTCGTTTGGTTCGCGGAATCTTAAGGGTTCTGATAGAATTGGAATTTAATTCCATTTCATAACGTGTTTGGTTGGTAGATTCAAGGAATTTGGAATCTGAATTCCATTCCTTAATGTGTTTGGTTGACAAATAGAATGGAATGAAATTCTTTCAAAATTCCATATATATCGAATTCAACATTCCATGGCAAAATGAAAGGATTGTTTATAATTCTATAGAATTCATATTATTCTTATCATTGTTGTTATTATTATTATATTATTATTATTTTATATTTAATAATTATTATTTATATAAAATTAAATATAATTTAATTTTTTATAGCTTACTTTTTGTTTTGTACCTTAATAGAATTATATTTTATACAAATAAAATGTTTATTAAAATAACATCAAATATAGTAGTTTATATAAAAATACTATATATAATATTATTTAAAAAATACAATTACATTTTATATAAAAAGACTATTTATTTAATATATTAGTTTATATAATATTAGTTACAAATTTATTATTATTTTTTTTATAAGTAATTTATTTATTAAATAATATTTAATTTATTAATTTTAAACTAAAATTAATATTTTAATATAATTTATTTTTTCTCATTTTATTCTTTTCCAACCAAACATGCGCTAGTTTTTCAAAGTTCAGATTTCAAATCCTAAGGATTCCAAATTCAAACATTCCATTTCTTCACATTCAAATTTATTAAACAGATTTCAATTCCAACAAAAACATTCTGCGAACCAAACGGGCCCTGAATATTTTGTTGAAGATGAACTTTGAATATTTCATTTGATTTTTTTTTTGGTTATTATGATTTTGCTATACCATGTGTTTAGTGTTGTGTTTATTAAAATGATGTTTTTTTAACAATTTGATCGAGTAATATATTATTTTTACGATGTCTTAATTTAATTGTCCACTACATAGAAAATTTTGATCAAGTTTAATATATTACCTTTGTTTAAAATTATTATTACAAACATTAAAGAAGACTTTAATTAAATAGTTATGGGTAAAACTGTCATTGTGTCAAAAAGTAAAACAGAAAAAATAATAATAAATGCACTTTTCTTAAACTGTGTTTTTATCTAAGAACAATAATTTTAAAACTAAAAGAGTACTTATTTTACTATCCACCCACTTACCTCATATTTAATATTCACATTTAATATTTGTTAAGTAAATCTCATTTACTATCTCATCTACCTGTCCTTAACATCGTAAGTCGTAACCCATAACAAATCTTGCTTTTTTTCTACCGAATCTTCAAAATCTTCATACCTGCATAATACTTTTTTGTTTCCAGCCGAATACGTGCTCTTAATTAGTTCGTGTCTTAACTTTGCTAACTACCGAAGTTTAAAATGATATAACTTTCTGAATAGAAGTCGACATTTGTTATATATTTATACCGCATTTTATATATATTGAATTTACAAAAAACATTGTAAATAATGAATAAAGTTAAGAAGCTATCCTTACATGTAATATTCTTCATCTTTTTTTAAAAAAATTATCGGAGTTGAATCTAAAAAACCACCACCCCTTAGTGTGCGTCTTATCGCGCTTTCTCACGCCTCATCTCATGCCACGTCTAGAGTCTACGCATTGCTCTATTTCGTAACGTGAGGCCGCCCTCAAAAACGTATCCTACTTTCATGTACCCATCTCTAGATCTCACTCGGTCTCTTCTTCCTCCGACCCCTTAAGCAACACCATATTAGTAATATGAGGTAATTATTTGTTTTGAATATGTTTATGAGTTTGATTTAATTAATTGTTAGGTTAGGGTTAGGATTTAGGGTTTTTAGTGGTCTAATCAATATTTTTTGTATGTTAAAATAGGTGTTTAATACTATCGGTGCTGCTTCGGGTTCATTCCTTGACGCGGTTTCGGAATTTACGGATAATCTAACAGAGACAATGTTTGGTGAGGGGTCCGTGAAAGAAGAGACTAAGTGAGATCAGATCAGCAATTTTGGGGGTAACATGACTATACAAGATACTAGCGGCGCAATTCAAGTTTGTATGGGTGCTCCATATCAGTGTCCACACTTTGTTACCGGTAAGCATTTAGTTTAATGAATTATTGTTCGTATACAAGAAAGAGATACTTATGCTCCCGTGTGCTCTTTTTTTTTTTATGTTAAAACACAAGTCCTTAAGATGATAATAGTTTGTGAATGATAATAGACACTTAGATACTAAAGGGGTGTTGCAACCAACTATCCCAACTAAAAGTACAATTACATCTAGAAAGGCACCAAGTGAAAGAGCGCGAAACAATATCGTCAAAAATAACATCTTTACGAGGGGCTTTCGACGAGAAGAGCAACTGATTACGAAACATCCATACGCTCCACCAAGTTATATAAAGAACTCCTTCCAGCAAATCTTTAACTTTAGAGCTTAATCTGATGGAATTGAACCAATTAAGCCAATCAGCATATGAACCAAGGGGCGTCCATGATAGATTCCACCAGCGGCATACGAGCCTGACGATATCCGTAGCCAATCTGCAACTGAAGAACAAGTGCGAGGAATCTTCCTGAGCAGAGGAGCAAAGCGGACATAAAAGATCAGAAACTAGGACACCACGATGTTGTAAATTGGATCGAGTAGGCAACCGATCCAGGAAAACCTTCCAAGCAAAAACATTTATTTTTATTGGAACATATTTAACCCATCGAGTAGCAGTAGGGGCTTTCGGCAAGAAACATTCATCAAGAAGAATGCGAACATCTTTGACCCGAAAAACACCTTCCCCATTTAAATCCCACACCCATCTATCCTCCATATTAGACAACAATGTCCCTTCAATATATGTTTGAAGAAGAGCTAATTGAGAAGATTCAACCCCTCCTCTAACAGAACGACGAAGAGAAGAGGTAACCGAGAATTGCAGTTTATCAGCCACCGTACAATCTTTATTAATCTCCAAAGCATAAATTCGTGGAAACATAACACGAAGTTGAGTGTCACCAATCCAAACTTCATTCCAAAATTGCGTGCGTAAACCATTACCCACACGAATATGACAGTGAGAAATCAGGTCCACACCACGATCTTTAAGCATATGCACCTCCCGAATAATGGATTTCCAAGTCGAGTAACGAAACGGAGATAATTTATATAATGAGGAGCCATGCATAGACATGATGAGACGACACCACAATGAATTATCCCGTGATATGAATCTCCAAACCCATTTGAAAAGGAGCGCCCTATTTAAAGCATAAAAACTTGAGACACCTAAACCTCCATACTTCTTGGACGCAAGAACCTTGGCCCATTTGATCCACACTATTTTCCTCTCGTCGCATTGAACACCATTGAAAAAATTTCTACGTATGGACTCCATCGTTTGTAACACCGACTTAGGAACCTTATAGATGGACATATTATAAATAGGTGTCGACCCAAGAACCGACTTTAAAAGAGTAAGCCTTCCTCCAACAGATAAAGTTTTAAGTTTCCAATTAGATAGACGAGCCTTAAGTTTACCAATCGTATCGTCCCATGCCTGAAAAGTCGAGCTATTACCTCCAACCATCACCCCTAAGTATTTAAAAGGGGTTTTCATAGTCGAACAACCAAAATATAAAGCTGCAGCATTAACATCCTCACTTCGAATCCCGACTCCAAGAAGGTGACTTTTCTTAAGATTGATCGAGAGGCCGGACAACAAAGAAAAACAATGAAGAATGTGAGTAATACCAGATAGATTAGCAATAGACCACTCACCAATAAAGACCGCATCATCCGCATAAAAAAGATGGGAAATATTAAGAGACGAACCAATTTTGATGCCCTTAAAAATCCCCGCCTCGATGGCCCTAGATAACGAAAGATGAAGAGACTCCATAATTAAGATAAAAAGGTATGGGGCCAAAGGATCTCCTTGCTTCAACCCACAATGAAATTGGAATTCGGACGTTGGACTACCATTAAGGAGGACCGAAGCCATACCAGAGTGTAAACAACCCCGAATCCACGAGCACCATTTAGAACCGAAACCAAAAGCTCTAAGCACGTCTTCTTAAAAATCCCACCTTATCGAATCATAAGCCTTGGCAAAATCAACTTTAAACACCATGACTTGTTGTTTCTTATGCTTGCACCAAGAAAGTAATTCGTTTATGATAAACGGGCCATCAAGAATTTTCCTATTAGGAAGAAACGCCGTTTGAACATCCGATATAAGACCAGAGATGATCGACAAAAGTCGAGTGGCTAATATTTTGGTAAAGACTCCCGATCAAGCTAATTGGACGATAATCATTTACGAACTTAGGATCATGGTTTTTCGGAATGAGAGCAATGAAAGAGGAGTTGCATCCTCTAGAAAATGAACTATGATCGAAAAACCATTCCACAGCAGCACAAAAATCAGATCCTAAAGTGTCCCAGAACTTTCGAAAAAACTCAAAAGTGAACCCGTCTGGTCCAGGAGATTTATTCTCTCCACAGCCCCACACAGCATTACGCACTTCATCTCTGGAGATCGGACAATTCACTTATCTCATATTCGTGTGTGTGAAGGGGTTTCTTTTGGATTTGAAGACTTTTAATTCGTATCGAGCTTATGATTTGTACGTAGTCCATGTCTGATAAAAATAACCAATATCTAATTTGCAGAATCACAAGTAGTTTAATGTTAGAATTTGATATACGAAGTAGCTTTTATAGTATATTAGAATATGGTAATAGTACAAATACACATAAATCATGTTAGAACTACTCTAAATGAGAAACCATAGCTAATCAAAGGGTGTGTAGAATTCTGGTTTGACCCACAATTAATTACTTCATCCGTCTTAAAATAAGTGTTTCAAATTAGTTTAACTTTGACATTACATATCTTTTTTGTTATATAATACTTGATAAAATTACACCAGTCAAATATACACTTAAAACATAATCCATTCATCTATTTTGCATCTAGTATTATATAACACGTACAAAATTAGGTAATGCCAAATTTGAACCAGTTTGATTCCGAAAAGTCAAATTGGAGACTTATTTTAGGACATAGGTAAAAAAATTTAAGCTTCATTTTTTTTATTACGAAGTATTAAAAATCTATATAATTAAATAAATAATTAAAATTATGTAATTCGGTTTATTCAGTTCATTCGGTTCGGTTTTCTGTTATTCAGTTCATTTAATCTAATTCCAGTTCAGTTCGGTGTTCGGTTTTACTAAAAAAAATATTTAACATAACTAACCAAACATTTCGATGACCAAACTGATAAACGCGCCTAACTAATCATATCGGCTGTAACTATTTACGTAAGTAAAAGCACAAGACATTTAAGTTAAATGAGCTCATAACAGCACACTAACACTAAGCCTTTTTACTTGGAGGACAAGAAACACTAATTAAGTCCTAAAGGACGAAACATGAAACAAACTTAAAAGATAAGGGACTAATATCTGAAACATGAAACATTGCCCGTACAACAACATATTTTTACTGTGTTGTTCATTTTTATTTAATACTTTGTAATAATTTATTTTTGAATGTGTAAAAATATATTAATTAATTCTTTTTATAAAATAATGTGTTTGTAGTTTAATGAATTTGTTTGATTTGTTGAACATTGTATATATAAATTAATGTCTTTATTTTTATTTAATAATAAATTATTTTCATCCAACTAAATTTTGTTGGCTATCATCGAATGTGAAAAAATGTTTTAATTTTTTTTAATAAAATTATGTTCGTTTTGGATTAGCGTTTGGATTCGTTTAGCGCGTAATGTTTTAAATCGTTTTGGAGCAATTAATCATACCGTTTAAAATATAAAATTTGTTTGACAAAAAACGCGCTACTACTACAAAGTTTTTGAAAATACAACGCCTAAAATAATTGCTACAAAACGATCTAAAATACAACGCGCCAAACAAATTCTATATTTTAAACACCAAAAGTAGTTACTCCGAAACGGCCTAAAATACTATATTTCAAACACCAAAACAAGTTTTCATATTTTAAACATCAATACTAGCTACTCCAAAACGGCCTAAAATACAACGCGCCAAACATCACATGCTAACTTAAGAGTTACAAAAAAAAACTAGCACGACACATGAAACAAATTCTATTTTATGTCCGAATTGCGACAAGGAAGTTGAATCGTCTAGCCATATTTTCTTTTCATGCCAATTTGCTAGAGAGATTGTTGCTAGAATAACATCCTGGTGGGAAGTCCCGTTTTCTGAGATTTCTTCTTATGACGAGTGGTTCCTTTGGTTAATGAATCTTCGCCTCCCCCTTCTTAATAAACAAATGTTGGAAGGTGTTTGCTATACAATGTGGTGGAATATATGGAGCTTTCGTAACAAAAATATTTTTGGTCTCGATCCCCCTAAGAAGGAGATGATCTTCGATGACATAGTTAGTCGCTCTTTTTTTTGGTGTAAGTATAGGCGTAAAATGTCGTTTAGTTTGATTGATTGGTTGACAAACCCTCATTTTATTTCTTTGTAAGTTTCTAGCTCCTTGCTAATTTTTTAATAAAATTTCGCCGTTAAAAAAAACACATGAAACAAATTCATTAAAGTTCTCAAACTATAATAAAACCTCATATCCATTCAAAAACATAATTTTGTTTAGAAAAAAACATTAAAACATTTTTTCACATTCGACGATAGTGAACATAAATTTAGTTGGATGAAAATAATTTATTATAAAATAAAAATAATGACATTAATTTATTCAAACAGTGTTCAACACATCAAACAAATTCATTAAACTACAAACACATTATTTTATAAAAAAATAATTAATATATTTTTACCCATTCGAAAATAAATTATTACGGAGTATTAAATAAAAATAAACAGCACAATACAAATTTGTTGTTGTACGGGCAATGTTTCATGTTTTAGATATTAGTCCTTTATCTTTTAAGTTTGTTTCATGTCCCTTATCTTTAAGACTTAATTAGTGTTTCTTGTCCTCAAAGCAAAAAGGTTTAGTGTTAGTGTGTTGTTATGAGCTCATTTACTTGTGCTTTTACTTACGTAAATAGTTAAAACCGATATGATTAGTTAGGTGCGTTTATCAGTTCGGTCATCGGGTTGTTTGGTTAGTTATGTTAAATATTTTTTTTAGTAAAACCGAACATCGAACCGAACTGAAATTAGATCAAATGAACCGAATAACAAAAAACTGAAGTGAATAAACCGAAGTACATAATTTTATTATTTAATTATATAGATTTTTAACAATAAAAAAATCAAGCTTAAATTTTTTTACCTCCGTCCCAAAATAAGTCTCCTGTTTGATTTTTCAGAGTCAAACTGGTTCAACTTTGACGTTACCTATTTTTATGCCTTCGTGTCAAAAGTTTTTTCATCCCTTTTGATTCCCTCGCAGTTAAAGTCTCGGGATTTTACCATTTTTTGATGTTATGTATTTCTCTTTGTTGACTCTATTGTACTTTAAGTTTCTAGCGTCTTGCTAGTCTCTTTTTTTTATATATTCCATCTTTGCCGTTAAAAAAAAAGTGTATTTTTCATTGGTATTACTTTATCAAGTATTATATAGCAACAACAAAAATATTTAAGGTCAACGTTGAACTAGTTTGACTCTGAAAAATCAAAACTAGACATTTATTTTAAAACGGAAGGAGTAATTATTTGTAGGTCAAACCTGAATTCTGCACACCCTTAGATTAGCTATGATTTTCATTTACATACTCTTCGTTTTTGAATATGTCTATGAGTTGATCTTCAATTGAAAGCAAGTTGTTGATACTTTAGTGGAAAAAGGAATGTGCAAAAATTAACATGAAAATGCAGGTTAAGGGTGCACATCATAGCCCAAAAAAGATTGAATTCCCAGATAACCGGAACACAAATCCTGCTCCATTTTCCATAGCTAATTATATCGGGTGTCAACAATTTATGCAAGTAAAACACGTTTATATGAGCTTCTAACAACACTCGCTAATCCTTTTCGGTTTTGTTGAAGATGAACTTTGAATATTTCATTTGATTGTTTTTGTTTCTTAAGATTCGCTATACCATGTGTTTAAATGTGATAAAACATACAACCGGAGAGTACTTTAGTGTTGTGTTTAAAATGATGTTTTTTTTTTTACAATTTGATGAAGTAATATATTATTTTAACCCATCACAATTAAGTAGTATTAGTTATGCATATATTACTTGGCAAAAAGTAAAAGAAAAAAAACAGTAATAATTATGTTTTTATTAAACTGTGTGATTTTTTTAAGAAAAAATAAATTTAGAACGAAAATTCTCCTATTATTTTTAAAGGGTATATCATTTGCTTATTTTATGATCCGCTCACTTACCCCCTATTTATTATTCTCATTTAATACATGTAAAAATAAATCTCATTTACTATCTCATCCTCCCATCATTAACACCCATTTACTATCTCATTTACTATCCCATTTACCCATTCATAGTAATCCATAGCATCCCTCTATAACACCCTAACCCGGCTAAACGTAGTGGTGACCGCAGAGGACACCAACAAGTCAGCGCCAACTCAGCTTTCTCTCTCCTATACTACACAGTGACCAAACACCCGTAGTGGTGACCGCACAGGCGAACGAACAAAATTTTTTTTTAAAAAAAAACATTACATTAATAATTAAACATTACAAACTAAAATGCGGAAATAAAAATACACGGAAGAAAAGATGGAAAAAAAATTACGGAAGATAAAAAATTACAGTAAATTAGTTTGCATTTGTTCGATGCCAAATGTGTTCCACTAGATCGGCTTTGAGACTAAGATGTGTTTCTTCGTCGTGTATTTCTCTGATAACTCGTAGCCTATCTTGTGCCGATCTTACGGGATCATCTTCACGATGTTGTTCCTCCGGATAAAAGTCGGGAGAGATTGCCTTTCCTTTTTCTTTGCGAATCATATTATGTAATATGATGCAAGTGTACATCAAATGCGTAATCCTTTTAAGACTCCTAGACCGTGCAGAAGTTCTTATGATAGCCCATTTTTTCTTTAGCACGTCAAGCGCTCGTTCCACATCTTTTCTTGCTGCTTCATGCGCTTGCTTATATCTTATTCGCTTCACATCATTTGACCTTGGCTGCGAAATAGACTTCATAAGCACAGCCCATTCTGGATATATCCCGTCAGTAAGATAATATCCCCATTTATAAGTCACGTCGTTAGCCACGAATGGAACCTCTGGTGCTTTTCCTACTTTAAGATCATTTAAAACAGGGGATTGACGTAAAACGTTAACGTCATTGTTCGAACCTGCAACACCAAAGAAGGCGTGCCAAATCCATAAATCTTGTGAGGCAACCGCTTCTAACAAAATGAATGGCTCTGACCCGGAATCACCCCTACTGAATTGAGCACGATATGCTTGTGGACATTGAGCCCACGACCATTTTGTACAGTCTATGCTGCCTATCATACCAGGAAACCCATGTTTGTTCTCGTGAAAAGCGTAGAGTTTTTCGACGTCAGTTTGCGTAGGCCTTCGCAAATACTCCTCGCCATATAACTCTATAACCCCGTTACAGAAATGCATCAAACAATCACGAGAAGTTTTTTCACCGATTTGTAAATATTCGTCTAGAGAATCTGGAACAGCAGCGTATGCTAGTTGGCGAATCGCGGAGGTACACTTCACTAAAGCAGAGATGCCAGCTTTTCCAACAGCATCACACCCTTCTTGAAAATAAGGGCAGTTAGCAGACAAATCTCGAACAATGCGGGTGAACAGCGATCGGTTCATTCAGAATCGTTTAGGAAATAAATAGGCGTTGTAAAATGGTTTTTTAGCAAAGTAAGCTAGCATTAGACGGTCATGAGCATCGTAACGATCTCTAGGCATATAACTTCGTTGGTATTTTTGGATTGTAGGAGTAGATGCTTGAATAACCAAAGCAGCGTCTATTAAAAAGCCGGAGAGTAAACTATTCACTTCCGTTTCATCATCCGTATCATCGAAAAATAAACACTCGGAATTAATTTGAGACATATTGTTTGTAGGGTGTGTTTTTGATAAAAAGTGTATATGTGTGTGAAAATAGAAAAGAAGATGTTGGGTTTTATAGAAAATAAAGGGATAAATTTTTTATTTGTTTATAGGAAACTGCTTCATTTACTCGGTCTTCTACACGACCCAAACAAGAGAAGGTTGAGCACCTAGTTACTATTTATAGGAAAGAAGATGTTTGTCTTTATGTGAGGCGCACAAGAGAAGGCGGCGAGCACTTGGCCGTTTAGAGTGCTCTCGTTTGTCTTTATGTGAGGCGCGGAAGAGAACAAGAGAAGGTTGAGCACTACTATAGGTGCGTTTGGTTTTTTGATTTTGTAATTTTTTGTCTTTTTATGAGGCGCTCAAAAGAAGACGGGGAGCACTTAATCGTTTAAAGTGCTCCTAAACATTTTATATGAAAAACTAAAACGCATCTCATTAAAATCTATAAATGCGCCTAGCTAAATGAGCTTTGATTTCACGGATTTCTTACATCTAACGGTTAGTTGATCCGAAGTCTAGTTTGGTAAGATAAATGTGCTCCGTCTTTTTTCGTATTTTAGTATCTTAAAGAGTTCACTTAAAAAAATTCTTATAATTTATTATTATACTTATGTTTGTTGTGGTTACACGTCGTGATAGAGTGCAATTTGTTGTACTAGTTTTTTTTTGTTAATGTTAAGTTAGTATGTGTATGTTTAGCGCGTATCGTTTCGGAGTAACTAGTTTTAGTGTTTGAAATGTAAAGTTTGGTTAGCGCGTAACCAATTCTAGCGTTTGAAGTACTAGTAGGGTATTCGCGTATTGCGGCGGCGGATACCCTGTGATGATTAATCAGAGAAATAAAAAGAAAATGATTCCGGTGAGCTCCGGTTCACCCGTTTTTATCGATTCTGACGGGTCTTCTCCCGTTCGTTTTCGGACGGCTTTTATTGGCTAGCCGAACCGGTGGTGACTCCGGTTCTCAGGTGAACCCGTTGGTCCGGTCCAGTTTTCAAAACTATATGCACCATCAACTTGTTAACATATAAATTGTATGAAGTTTTATGTGTTTTATTAGATTATATAATGTGTATAATAAAATGTATTTTTTTTTCATTTTAGAGGTGTTTTAAAATAATATTAATTATTGTGTTTAATTAGTTTATACTTTGAACTATATTGTAGCTTATTTAAATTGTACATTGTGAAAATATTATTGTTCTTTTGAGTAAGAAGGTGTTTTGATTGGTTGTATTTAATTTGGTTGTACTGGTGGCGAATCCACGATATTGATATATAGGGGTAAAAAAAATTTTCTTCTAAAAACAACTACTTTTTCAGCAGCTTTTTGATATTTAAGTAGTTTTATTGGGGTCAATTTGGCATTTGGGATGGGGGCAAGCTAAAGATATGGCCGTTAAAGTAAATATATGTGAAGACAATGTTTTTTTACTACTAGGTTAAGAGTAGTATAGTAGTTGATGTCCACCTTTTGTTACCGATAAACATTTAGTTTTTAAGAGATACATATGCTCTCGTGTTTTTTTATGCTAAAACACAAGTTTTTAAGATCATAATAGTTTCTGAATAGATACTGAATTTAAAAAGTTATGTTAAGAGTTGTAAATTCGTGCGTTTAGTATTATATGTGTACGCGTTTTTGTAACTTGGAACCGTATCTATAGAGATGATATTTTGAGCATTCAGTTATCCGAAGAAATCGAGATAACTGAAATAGCCATAACCTGCACAAGCAAAGTTCATATAAATCATCTTTATATCATCCATGCATGATGCAAAAAATATGAATGGGTGAATGGGTAACTGGATGAATGCAAAATGAATGAATGAATGAGTCATCGAGCACGTCATGATAGGATGAAATAAGAAACACTTAGAAATATTAGGTATACTTAGTATTTAATACGTATGTATTATTTACGTAGCACTTAGTTATGTATACGTACTATGTAAGGTCACGTAAGGCACATAATCACGTAGGATCACATACTGGTTATAGTCCAGACCTAGTTTATACTACCTGGTTCTCTATAACCTTGGCTCTTGATACCAAACTGTCACACCCCCAGACGGGGCCTGGACGGAATACGTGTCCGGAGGCGTGACTTTATTGAGCATCTCAAGTACAAAGCATAAAGAACGACCTCTAAGGGTACGTTTTAAAAATAAACACCGTTGCAAAGTTTTAAAATAATAATAATAAGTTTTACATCGATTAAATTTAAAAGATTCAAAGTTAAAATGCGGAAGCTGAAATAAGTTCAACAACGGTATTTAAAGACATAGATAAATCTCTGGTAAACCGGTACAGGCAAATAGACTTCACATAAGTCAATCAACAGCATCCATGCTAAGCACCTGAGAAAAACATGCTTAAAACGTCAACATAAAGTTGAGTGAATTCATAGGTTTAGTTCAAACGTTGTTATAGTGGACCACAAGATATCAAAACGTATGCGACAGTTATAACAGATACAACTTCACATAAAAAGGTATTTACGTTGCACTAAGCTCATGACACTGAAGCTAATTACGCATGTTAGCATGTACATTGCTATAAGTATTTGTGTGCCCTTCCAGGTGTCCGACCAAAGACAACCTAACCAGTACGACATGACATATATCCGTTTATCGGGCGCCCCGTGGGTAGTGAGCGCTACTCACCCGGATAGGGATAATTAGTCCCAATAGATCTATTTATTCATTCGCGCTCCCTCGACCGGTCCTCCAGTCAAGAGATTGACAGTTCATGATAGTTCGGGCAGTAGTGGTCTAACAGCTACTTAGGCAACACGTAAACAGGGAAAATCTCACGCAAAGTACTTGTGTCCAGTTTTAAAAACAAGCAATGTTTCTCACCCCAAGTTATAAAACATTTATTCAAAACGAGTAAAAGAGTGGGGCTATGAACTCACCTTATACGGGTAGTGGATCAAAAGGAATCAATCAAGTGAAAATGAATCTCACGGTTCTAGCGACAACCTATCATATAGTCGTCGTTTAAGAATGATGTACAACGAATAACGCTTAACGCAAGAACTGATCATCCGAGCACGAGTAGACACGGCGTATCCCTTTTTAAAACGTACTTTCGAAAGTTATAAGTTTTGACAAGTCTCGACACTTCAAAACATCTTAGAAAATATTTCGTCTTTTAGTGTATTTCGTCTTTTAGTGTATTTCGTCTTTTAGTGTATTTCGTCTTTTAGTGTATTTCGTCTCTTAGTGTATTTCGTCTTTTAGTGTATTTCGTCTCTTAGTGTCCCGACACATCAACGTTGACTCGATAACCAAAAATGTTGACCTAAACTCGACACTTACGTTTTTCTACATTTTACCATAAGTTCGATAATAAAAGTATATTTTCGACGCGTTTATAAAGTTTACGAAATTTCGGCATGACCTTTCTAAAAATATAGACTTTCCATTTTTATCAACCTCGACTCGTGAAACTATCTATTTTACAAAGTACATCTTTTATTGACTCGCAAGTATATCCGGTATATTTTCGACAACACCTCAAATATCGCAACAAGTCCGTCCTAAAACTAAACCTCTTCGACATTCAACTTACGCTTACAACAAATCCAACATCTACTTAATCTTTTCGCCAACGATATTTAACTCAACATACGATAAATCTTTAAGTAAACGATATAGCCGTAGCAATAGCAATATATATATCAACATAGTCATAATGAACTTTTAAATGCAAAAGTACAACTACTTTTTATTTTCTTCTATTTATAAAAAAATATATTAAACTTTGAGACTTGTAGTTTTATAGAAAACTAGATAATGATTTTCACAATGATCCGCTTTGTACACCTTATTCAGGATGATCATACGAATGCAAAAGTACAACTTATTTAAAAAAAATATAGATGACTTACAAAGAAACACGACGAAAGGTGGATTAGAAATCAAAAACAACCCAAACGTTGTTTTACAAATTACCCGGATGAACTAACAATCAACACGAACAATATAGTTTCAAATGGTTGCTCAAGAATTAAAAATTATTGGATTTGGATGTGTGTTTGTAGGCGTCGGCCAAGAAGAAGAACAAAGATGTATGTGTTTTTTTTCTTAGTGTGAATTGTTTATGAATAAATGTGTATCATGTGTATATAACTAGCCAAAACCACACACAATGTTAGTGTGTGTGTATGTGTACCGAGAATGGGACAAGGGTGCCCAAGGGGACCAAAATGATCTCCCAATGGGACTTGAGCAAGGACTAGTAATGCACAATTTTGTAGGAAGCTTGTCCCTAGAAATTTCAAATTTAAATGGCATCTAAGGGGTGCTTGTGTGTGGGTTTCGGACATGTACAAGGCCAAGGGGGGACCAAAGATATTTTTCCCACATTCTAGGATTACTAGCTCAAAAACATTTAATTTTCAAAGCCCTTTACATGCACATGCACAAGTAACGAAACGAGTAACGGTATCACGAAAAATTACGAAATTTTAAATATTGCTTAAAAACATGAAAACGCGGATATTGCCAAAATACTACAACGATTGGTGTCCCGGTTCGCTCCCGGAGACGATTCTCAGATAACAATGAAACAATTTCCCGGTTAAACGGTAAAGCTAAACGAAACATTTAGAAATTCAATTTTTTACACGGAAACGGCTACTTTAATGAACGGAAATTTTCGGGTTGTCACATATTGCAACAGCTTCATCAAGTTTTCCCTTTTTCAGAAAGTTTTTGATGTCCCCCAAACACCTAATTACAGTGCCACCAGTAGCAGTAACATAGTAACGCTAACTCACGCACCACTCTTAAAATCATCATCCCCACCCACATCCTCAACAACTTTCTGCATATATTCTTGTGTCGACATTAAAGCCCCATCCGAATCAAGAATAAAAACCTTTTCTTTAAGCATCTTGGCCTGCTGAACAATACCCGCAGAACCGGGTATTATCCTAACTGGATTTGGGATTAAGGAAGATGGTTCAACACGTGTGCTACTAGAGAGTTGAACAATACCTGTAGGACCGGTTGGAAATTTTTGAAAAGTAGCCAGAGAGTTGGTTAAAAAGTAGCCGTTAGAAAATTTTGAAAATTTAAGAGAGTTGGAAAATTTTGAAAATTTGAAAGAGTTGGATAAAAAGTATTGTAATGTGTAATATAAATATTTTAGTTTGTTTAAGGGGGTGTTATGAAAAATTAAAAGTAGGGCTCAAAAAGTGGTGTTAAAGTGGTGTTATGGTTACCTGAGTTTTTTTGGTGTTGATGTTATGGTGTTAAAGCTGACGTGACACTCAAAAAGTGGTGTTATGGTGTTATGACACCTAGCCCTAACCCATAACAAATCTTGCTTTTTTTCTATCGAATCTTCAAAATCTTCATACTTGTGCATTAATTTTTTTCGAGTCGAATATGTGCGCTTGTTGAGTCTGTGCTTTAACTTTGCTAACTACCGAAGTCCAGAATGATGTAATCAACGGGCATTCTTGGTCCTATTGCAAGTGCCGTTGAAAGTAAAGATCCGAGTATAAATGATACGGATAAAAACATTCAGAGTTGCGGTGGTCATGACAATTACAATACTTTCTTAATAGAAGTCGACGTTTGTTATGTAATGAATCAGCCTACAACATTTGTTATGTTTTAAATTAGCCAACAAGCGTAGTCACCAAGCAATAAATCATAATAATGTCTTAATTTGTCAAACATACAAGTCAAGAAACAATAAAAAAGGGGAAGGGGGCTTCGGACCTTGGGTTAGTAAGGTGCGTTTGGGTTATTTGTTTTGTAATTTTTTTGTTTTAATGTGAGTCGCACAAACGAAGGGATAAACACTTGGTCGTTTAAAATGCTCCTCAACATTTTTATATGAAAAACTAAAGCGTTGGATTTTGTTATGTTTTGTACTAGTAATTGTTTGTCTTTATGTGAGGCGCACAAGAGAAGGCGGGGAGCACTTGGTCGTTTAGAGTGCTCTCGTTTGTAACACCCTCAAATCTGAGTATGCAGCGGAATGTTGAATATCCGAAGGCGTTACATTATTGGGTCAATAGCACAAGATCTGAGAACGACTACTAAACGTGTCGTTTGAAAAAGATACATTGGATTAACAAAATACTCGTTTGTTACATAAGCCCTTGGCTTCAAATTGTTTAGCAATACAAATAAAGATTTCGGTTTATAACAATTGTCCCCAAAGTGTAATAAGACCCCAAATCTTAAGTGTTGACTCTTCAGTTATTGACTCCCAATGTATCATCGCACCCCGTGCCTTATTGACCTGAAAAACATGCTTAAGACGTCAACATAAAGTTGGTGAATTCATAGGTTTAAGTAAATCGATTGTGGGACCGCAAGATTTCCAAGTGTATGATTAAGCAACAAATGCAAACATCATAAAAAGTAATTACGTTTCCCTAAGCTCATGACACCGAAGCTCGACATATATGAATGCAAATATAAATTTGCCAACAGGTGTCCGTGAATGATGTGCTAACCCCGCAACATCCCAGATTCGACATGGTATGCGTTCGTTCCCAGTGATAGCTAGTCACCCGAACGGGGATTGTCAATCCCTAATAGATCTATCCATAACATTCGCGCCCACACAATGTAATTCCCAATCACATCTATGCAATTAACAGTTCATGATCATGGACATAATGGGTTATGGTAACTTAGGCAAACACGTAATCATGGTATAAAATGTACACTTGCGTCCAATTTGTAAAACAAAGCATGTTCTCACCCCAAGGATGTAAATCATTTAAATAATTGTAAAGCATGGGGCTATGAACTCACCTTAGCCGGTAGTTCTCTGAATGATAATAAATATCCAAGTAAGCAGTGGGTCACACCGTTGGGCATTAGGTCTATTTTGAATAGATGATTCAGAATATTCAGTGTACAATCTTAACTGATGGTATCAATTCCTATGACCTTTCCGTCAGCCAACTCTACAGAGTACTTAGTGTCTATGGTAGATGGGACGATGCCACTTAAAGGTCTAATCTTAGCGGAGGTGAGGCTTCTATCAACTAGGTTCCATGTACTTGCAATAATTTCGTCCTTTGCTTTAACTTCAGGTCCATCAATAGTTTTGTCGATATGAGAATCTCATAATTTGCATGATTCTAACTCACAAGAAGGTAAGTATATTGAAGGAAATCTTCTAGTTCTCTTGGTTATAATCCAATTAGAGTGATAAGTATGTTACGTTCTAAGTTCTTACAATCCATAATTATCGTGACTATAGGGAGTGGATTTAGTCTCTCGGCTAAAGGAATGGTGTTTCTATATGCTAAAGTTGAAGAAAAACTACTTAGTTATGACACTTACGAATGTGGATGCACGTGACTGGACACAATGTCGAACCACGCACACAAAAGTAGTAAGGACATGAATATCTTAAAATCCGTTGACTATGTAGAGAAAAAAAAATTAAAGATGGGAAAGTAAGGGTAATATTGACAAAAATTTTATGGTGACTACTCCCAGCATAGTATGGTCCTTCCTGAATTATACATAGGTGATCAGGCTATGCATAATTTAGGAACTAATGATGATATGCTCATTTAGTCGATCTTGCGATATGTTTAGAATTTTGTATAGTATAAATAGTATGGTTTGTAAAGTATCAAAATAGTCCGTAGTAATGAAAACAAGGTAGTTCATGTAACCGTACAAGATATTTTTGTGAGACAAAGGAAAGCAGTTTACGAAGAATACATGACTATTTATGATGTGATTACAAGAGGTTTATAATTGGTACACGTAGTTTACGATACTGTACTAGTCAAATGGTTTATAAAATGTCAAGACATAGTTTCTAAAGTCACGAACAGTTTACATGGTGACACGGAAATAGTTTATAAAAGACGACGAATTTGTTCATGTGGTAATAATGCATTAGTTTGTAAAACGATGGTAGGAGAATTTATAAACAATGGCAAGGGGGTTATGATGTAAACCAAGTTAGTTTATAGAAATGATGGAAAAATATTGTAGGTGATGGTTACAGAACATTGTTATAAACGGACAGTGAAAATAGTTTTATGGATAATGAAGGTGGTTTTTTAAGATAGCGAAAAAACTCATAAAAACAAAGACAAGATAGTTTATATAGCGACACAAGACATTTTGTAAAATAACGTAAAATAGCTCAAGAGGTGGTTATCATCAAAATTAGTTTCGGGGAATAGTCACTTGACGGTATTTATAAGGTAACAGTAAATGGTTCATAATATGGTATCAAATTGTTTTACGAGTTGACACCCAATGGTTCATACGACAACATCCAAATGTATATACTAGTAAACGGTTTATAAAGAATTAATGGCAGAAGAGTTTATGATACGATGACAAAATAGGTTAAAAGTTAGATAGTTAGTTTGTAAAGTGATATGAAAGTAGTTATGAGATAGCACTAGAACAGTTTATAAAACGTTGGTGAAACAGTTTATGTTAATGAATTAGTTTATAAGATTCCCACAAAAATGGTTTATAAGATGTCAGGAAAACAGTTTATATAAAGTACTAGCGGAATAGTTTATAAGATAATAGCAAAATGGTTTGGAAGGCGCTAGTGGAACGTCTTTCATTAATGATAAGCAAATAATTATGGGTGACGATCGTACAGTTTATAAGATGGTAACAAAATGCCTTTATAGAATGATAGTAAAATGGTTAATATGCTGTCAGTAAGATGGTGCGTAGACTGATGGTAAAATAGTTTATAAATTAGTTTATGAGGTGATGCTAAAAGGGTTTATAAATGATAGTGAAATGGTTTATAAGGCGTTAAAATAAACAAGAAGCTATCAGCTAAACGGTTTGTAAGCTGGCGGTAAAATAGCTTGTAACGCGACAGCTACTATGTTTATAAGACGACACTAAAATAGTTCATAGGATAACATCCAATATTGGTCTTATACAGTAAAATCGGTTTATAAAATAATAGTGAAATGGGTTATAAGACGGTAATAGATTTTAGGAGTACCTTGCATAAATTATTAGTAAATTGAGCGTAACTGACGAAATCATCATGACACAAAATGAACAGAGGGTTTAAAAACATCCACACAATACGTGAAGTTTATATGGGAGTACTAGTGTAAATCTCTTAGGGATTACAGTCCAAGTCTACTTAGGTTTCACTAGACAAGGTAGGAAAATCTCTCCTTAATCATTAGCATTATCTTTGACGGCGTTAGAGTTCCTGCGAGCTTTTACCTCCCAAATACGGTTCGAACAGTTTAGATTTGGGCAATCCCTCTTGTAATGTCCCAATTTTCCATACTCATAATAGGTACCTCAGATTTCTAATTTGCGACTACGGTCTCTAAGTTGTTATTGAAACGGGTATCCTATAATCTTTAGTCGTATGGGCAACTCTCTCGTATTTGTTACACTTCATAGTGCATGGCCCAGTGTGGTGCAACTTATGTTTATTGTAGAGGGATAGCTTTCCATACATATTCTAATTTGTTATTTAGGCTAGCAATGTAAGATCTCATGGCCTTTTGTTGTTTATTCTTGTTGTTGGCATTCCTTGCCATTTCGGTTTCCTAACGTATGACCTGATCTATTTAGTCAGGATCCATATGGATTTTTTTCTCATAGATAGCAATAGCTCTAATAGCATTAGCAATTCGTTGGGTTACAATATGCTTGATCCTTATGGAACTCATTCCTTGTCTCGTTGTCGGTATTTTCTTCAAATTCGAACATAATAAAGAAAATAAGATGTAGGTCCTTGGTATATGATCTGACTAGCCTTTGTAAGACTATAGATAACTTGGATAAATCCAAATCAACTATATAAGAGACACTGACTATGAATACCAAGTGTTAATGCGGAATCTTAACACAAGAATTAAGAAGAAACGATAATTCTAAATTGCTATTAAGCTCTATGCTTCTATTGATATTTCTCAAAACGTACTTTATAACATTGTGCCTTAGGGTTCCTCTTATACACCAAGGAAACCCTAATGGGCTTTACGAACGTCAAAGGATAATACATATCCTTTCCTAAGATATCTCTAAGATAACTATTACTATTCTGTTACATAAACAGACTTAACTATAAACAGAACTAACTATGACCAGTACTAACTCTAGTACTGCTACTCTACCAGTACTAACTTAGTACTGCCAGACTTAACTTAGTACTGCCAGTATTAACTCAATACTAACAGAACTAACTATTACTACCAGACTTAACTGTTATACTACCAGTATTAAGTCTGTTACAATCTATTTTCCCAACAATCCTCCCCTAACTTGATCTTCACTTGTGAACTTCAAGTTCCTTCAAAACATTCTTGATCTTTACTTTAAACACTTTAAGCTTTCTGAGGATGTTGTAAATAGAATTCTTCAAGTTATTCTTGATCTTCAACACTTCAAGTCTTCTCTTTTTATCTTTGCAGCAACTATTCTTCAAAGCTCTTCAGCAATCCATCATATCAGCAACATTGACAATTATGTACATCAATTCATAAAGTTTCAGTCTATTCTCATCACTTCCAGGTGTGTTAACTCCTGTGAGAGGTGAATCATTGAAAATTTTAAATGGATTTGATGTCTCTTTACCAGTTAGCCATTCACTCTGGAGTAGTCAGTCCTTTGGCCACCAGAAAGGTGTATGTCCATGGTTAACTGAAAACCATTTCAACTCTCAGTACATGAAACATTGGTGAGTTGAATACCATATGGTTTTTGGCAAACCATTACAGCCATAAACGGATTTGATATGCCTTTACCTGTAGCCGTTTGCTCAGGGCTAGTCAATCCTTTGGCACCTAGAAAAGGTAAATTCCATGGTGGATTGATAACCATGTCAACTCTTTGTACATGAAACTTGGGAGTAGTTATACCATCCACTTTTTGGTAAAGTGTCAACCATCTAATATGGATTTGCAATTTGTCTTTACCATAAGCCATAATCTTATGGACTCCTAGTTATGGTTTTTCCACACCTTTACCACAAGCCATAAACTTGTGGGCTAGCCAACTCTTCACTTAAACAGATATGGTGAGTTGAAAACCATACAACTTATTTGTAAGTTGTCAACCATAGAACGGATTTGAGAAGTCTTTACCAAGAGCCGTTTGCTCCTGGACTAGCCAGCTAGTCCCGGAGCAAACGGCTCTTGGTAGACTTCTCATATCCGTTTTCTTGATGGTTGACAACTTGAAATAAGTTGTATGGTTTTCGACTCACCATATATGTTTAAGTGAAGGAGTTGGCTAGCCACAAGTTTATGCTGTGGTTAAGGTTGTGGAAAACCATATACTAGTCCATATGATTATGCTTATGGTAAGACCAAATTGCAATCCATATTAGGTGGTTGTCACTTACCAAAAAGTGGCATGGTATAGTTCAAACTCACCAAGTCTTCATGTAAAAAGATTTGACTATGGTTATCAATCCCCCAGGCAATTTACCTTTTCTAGGTGTTAAGGATGACTGCCTGAGCAATCGGCTACAGGTTATAGGCATATCAAATTGTTTATGGTGTAATGGTTTGCCAAAATCCATATGTATTCAACTCACCTATGTTTCATTGTACTGGAGTTGAAATGGTTTCAGTTAACCATGGGACATACTCCTTTATTTTTTTATGGTGGCCAAAGACAAACTACTCCGATGTGAATGGCTAACTGTAAAGTGACATCAAATCCATTTAAAAATTTCAATGATTCACCTCTCACAGGAGTTTAAACACCTGGGAAGTGATGAGAATCGAATGATACTTATGAATTGATTGTCAATTAATTGTCAATGTTGCTGATATGATGGATTGTGAAGGCTTTGAAGAATACGTTAGCCTGCAAAGATAAAAAGAGAAGACTTGAAGTGTTGCAGATCAAGAATAACTTGAAGCGAATTTATTCTACAATCATCCTCAGAGAAAGCTTAAAGTTGTTTTAAAGTAAAGATCAGAATGTTTTGAAGGCAACTTGAGTTCACAAGTGAAGATCAAGTTAGGGGAGGATAGTTGGGGATAATAGATTGTAACAGACTTAATACTGGTAGTATAACAGTTAAGTCTGGTAGTAATAGTTAGTTCTGTTAGTATTGAGTTAATACTGGCAGTACTAAGTTAAGTCTGGCAGTACTAAGTTAGTACTGGTAGAGTAGCAGTACTAGAGTTAGTACTGGTCATAGTTAGTTCTGTTCATAGTTAAGTCTATTTATGTAACAGAATAGTAACAGTTATCTTAAAGATATCTTAGGAAAGGATATGTATTATCCTTTGACGTTTGTAAAGCCCATTAGGGTTTTCCTTGGTGTATAAGAGGAACCCTAAGGCACAATGTTACAAGTACGTTTTGTGAAATATCAATAGAAGCATAGAGATTAATAGCAATTTAGTATTATCGTTTCTTCTTTATTCTTGTGTTAAGATTCCGCATTAACACTTGATAATTCATAGTCAGTGTCTCTCATATAGTTGATTTGGATTTATCCAGTTATCTATGTCTTACAAAGTAGTCAGATCATATACCAGGGCCTACATCTTTATTTTCTCTTTATTATGTTCGAATTTTTTGGAAGAAATTACGACACGAGACAAGGAATGAGTTCCATAAGGATCAAGCATATTGTAACCCAACGAATTGCTAATGCTATTAGAGCTATTGCTATCTATGAGAAAAAAATCCATATGGATCCTGACTAAATAGATCAGGTCATACGTTAGGAAACCGAAATGGCAAGGAATGCCAACAACAAGAATAAACAACAAAAGGCCATGAGATCTTACATTGCTAGACTAAATAACAAATTTAGATATGTAGGAAACAGTATTCCCTTACAATAAAACATAAGTTGCACCACACTGGGCCATGCACTATGAAGTGTAACAAATACGAGAGAGTTGCCCATACGACTAGAGATTATAGGATACCCGTTTCAATAACAACTTAGAGACCGTAGTGGCAAATTAGAAATCTGAGGTACCTATTATGAGTATGGAAAATTGGGACATTACAAGAGGGATTGCCCAAATCTAAACCGTGCGAACCGTATTTGGGAGGTAAAAGCTCGCAGGAACTCTAACGCCGTCAAAGATAATGCTAATGATTAAGGAGAGATTTTCCTACCTTGTCTAGTGAAACCTAAGTAGACTTGGACTGTAATCCCTAAGAGATTTACACTAGTACTCCCATATAAACTTCACGTATTGTGTGGATGTTTTTAAACCCTTTGTTCATTTTGTATCATGACGATTTCGTCAGTTACGCTCAATTCACTAATAATTTATGCAAGGTACTCCTCAAATCTATTACCGTCTTATAACCCATTTCACTATTATTTTATAAACCGATTTACTGTTATAAACTAATTGGATGTTATCCTATGAACTATTTTAGTGTCGTCTTATAAACATAGTAGTTGTCGCGTTACAAGCTATTTTACCGCCAGCTTACAAACCGTTTAGCTGATAGCTTCTTGTTTATTTTAACGCCTTATAAACCATTTCACTATCATTTATAAACCCTTTTAGCGTCACCTCATAAACTAATTTATAAACTATTTTATCATCAGTCTACGCACCATCTTACTGACAGCATATTAACCATTTTACTATCATTCTATAAAGGCATTTTGTTACCATCTTATAAACTGTTACGTCGTCACCTTATAAACTATTTTGCTATCATTAATGAAAGACGTTCCACTAGCGCCTTCCAAACCATTTTGCTATTATCTTATAAACTATCTCGCTAGTACTTTATATAAACCGTTTTCCTGACATCTTATAAACCATTTTTGTGGGAATCATATAACTAAATCATTACCTAATACTGTTTTCACCAACGTTTTATAAACTGTTCTAGTGCTATCTCATAACTACTTTCATAGTCACTTTACAAACTAACTTATCTTTATCTTTTAACCTATTTTGTCATCATTCATAAACTCTTCTGCTATTATTTTATAAACCGTTTTACTAAGTATAAACTATTTGGATGTTGTCGTATGAACCATTGGGTTGTCAACTCGTAAACTATTTGATACCATATTATGAACCCCTTTACTGTTACGTTATAAACCGTCAAGTGACTTTTAACCTATTTTGTCGTCGTTCATAAACTCTTTTGCCATTATTTTATAAACCATTTCGCTAACACCTTTTAAAACTATTTTGGTACCATTTTATAAATCATTTTGTCAATCTCTTATAATTATCATACTATTACCTTATAGCTTATTTGGCTATCATTTAGTGAACTAATTTGTTTCCATTTTATAACCTATTTTGCAGTTATTTATAAAATCTTTTTCTACCCTATTTAAAACTACTTGTAGTCATCTTACAATCCATTTCATTATCACCTCATGAACTATTTTGTTGTCGTTTATAAACTATTCCGCTGTCAATTTACAAACTATGTCGTTGTCATCTTATGAACTACTTCATGTCTTTTATAAACCATTACGTTGCCACTTTATGAACCATTGAGTCGTCAGCTCGTAAACCATTCGTTACTATATTTTAAACCCCTTACTGTTACATCATAAACCGTCATGTAATTTCCTCAAAAGCTATTTTGCTATCGCAACATAACATGTTTTCTGCTATCTTACAAAAAAATATCTGGTGTCGTTATATATAAACTACCCTATTTTCATTGTTACGAACCGTTTTGCTACCTTATAAACTATACCGTTCATACCATATAACATTTTTAAACATAACACCAGTTTGACGAAATGAGCATATCATCGTTAGTTCCTAAATTATGCATGGCCTGATCACCTATGTATAATTCAAGAAGGACCATGCTATGCTGGGAGTAGCCATCATAATTTTTTTTTGTCAATTTACCCTTACTTTCCATTTTTATTTTCTTTCTTTTCTCTACATTGTCAACGGGATTATAATATAATCGTGTTTTATTAATATTTTGTGTGCGTATTCGTGAGTCGTGTTGTACTCGTGTTTGTAAGCGCCAAAACTAAGTAACCCTATCACATAGAGACACCACACCCTTAGCCAAGAGACCGAATCACGCTCCCTGTAGTTACGATAATTATGGATTTTAGAAACATAACAGACTTATCACTCTATTTGGATTGTAAAAAAATAGAACTAGATGATTTCCTTTAATATACTTACCTTTTAGTAAGTTAGAATCACGTAAATTATGAGATTCTCGTACCGACAAAATTTTTTTGATGGACCTGAAGTTAAAGCAAAGGACGTAATTATTGCAAGTGCATGGAACCTAGTTGATAGAAGCCTCACCTCTGTTGAACTTAACTCTTTAAGTGACATCCTCCCATCTACTGTAGACACTAGGTACTCTGTTAAGTTAGCCGACGGAAACATTATAGAAGTTGATACTAACATTTGAGGTTGTGTACTGAATATTCTGAATCATCTATTCAAATAGACTTAATGCCCGTAGGACTTGGTAGTTTTGACGTTAACATCGGTATAGGTTCTACGCCATGATCATTTGTGATGAAAAATTGTTCGTATCCCCTTAGGTGATGAAACCTTAACGATTTGAAGCAATAGGAATGATGGATATGCACCCATAGTTGCTAGTTAGCAGAGAGTTGAGTTGTTTGATAGGATTGGTACGTTGGAGCGGGATAACTTGAGACTCGGAGGCATGTTATGTGTTGAGATAAAAAGAGTTGACCGTCTCCGGCGTAGTAGGCCGTATGCTCAAAGGGATTTATAAGACCCAGATCCTCGCCCTGGGAAGTTTTAATATTGTTTGTCAAAAAGAAGGATGAATCCTTCAGGATGTACATCGACTGCCAAGAATTGAACAAGCTAACCGTGAAGAACCGTTACCATTACCTAGTATAGATGATCTTTTCGATCAACTATGAGGATCTAGCGTTACTTGAAAATCGACCTAAGGGCTAGATACCGCCAACTAGAGTTTGAGAAAATGATATTCTAAGACCGTAATAGAACCCGTTATGGACAATTCAAGTTTCAGGTCATGCCATTTAGTTTGATCAACACACAAGAGGCATTCATAGATCTCATGAATCGGGTGTACAAACCGTACTTGGATAAGTTTGTGATAGTATTCACCGATGATATCTTTATGTACTCAAGTGGAAATAAGGAATACGAGGAACACTTTAGGCTTATCTTGGGATTGCGTAAGAATAAGGGATTCTACGACAAATTCTCTAAGTGTGAATTTTGGCGCCAGAAGGTGAAATTTCTTAGCCACATTGTTGATAGTCAAGGCATTCACGTCGATACCGCCAAGATTGAGTCAATCAAGGATTAGGCAACGTCTACGACTCCAACGAAGATACAAAATTTCTTAGGTCTTTCCGGTTATTACCAATGATTTATCAAAGGTTTCCCTAGGATATAGAAACCTCTAACCATACTGACTCAAAAAAATGTGAAAAACAAATGGGAAGAAAAAGAAGAGGAAGCCTTTCAATTGTGATGTAGAAACTTTGTCGTGCACCTATTTAGCATTTCTCGTCGGACGAAAAACTTCGTGGTTTATTATAACTCCTCGCATAATGGATTAGGTACTATAATGATACAGAAGGAGAAAGTGATAGCTTACGACTCTCGACAACTGAAAGTTCATGAGAAGAACTACACGATGCACGACCTAGAATTAGGAGCAATAGTATTTACTCTCAAGATTTAGGAACACTACGTGTACGGCATGAAACGCACCACGTTTACAAAACCATAAGAGGTTACAACACATTCTAGATCAAAAGGAATTGAACATGAGACCACGTAGAGTGTTAAGAGTGCTTAGTGATTTTGATTGTAAGATTTGATATCACCCTGTAAAAGCAAGCGTTACGGCAGGCGCTCTAAGCAAAAATGAACAAGCTAAGCCTATCAGGGTGAGAGCCTTAGTGATGACCATTAATTCAAACCTACCGCCACAGATTCATGAGGCACGAGTAGAAGCTCTTAAGAAAGAGAACATTAAAGGTGAGAACCTTCATGGTATGGACAAAGAGTTTGGGAATCGTCTTGATGGAACTCTCTGCATTATGAGGAGGAGTTGGTTACCATGCATTAGAGACTTAGGAGAATTGATCAAGCACGAGTCACACAAATCTAACTATTTCATCCACCCTGGAATCGGATAAGATATATCATAATCTTAAGTAGTTTCACCAATGACCCGATATGGAAGAAGACATCACCACCTAGGTCAGCAAATGCATGACGTATTTAAAGATGAGGGACAATTATCAAAAACCATCCGGTTTACTGGTACAACCAGAAATACCCAATTGGAAATGGAAAATGTAGCCATGGATTTTATCACAAGACTACCAAAGAAAACAAGCTGTACGACACTAGTTGGGTAATTGTGATCATCAAAAAGAATTATGCCAACGTGAGACGCAAACCCTTAGAATTTCAAATTAGAGATAAGACCATGTTGAAAGTATCGCCTTGGAAAATAAGGGATACATTTTAGCAAATGGGGAAAGCTGAACCCTAGATATATCGGACCTTTTAAGAATCTAGCTAAAGTAGGAACCATTGCTTTTAGACTCGAACTTTCACAACAAGTAAGCAAGGTTCATAGTACGTTGCACGTGCTAAACCTGAAGGAGTGTTAGTCTAATGAAACACTCGCCTTTCTGTTGAATGAGATTTAAGTCAACTACAAGCTCCATTTCATCAAGGAACGGTTGAGATTATGGACCAAAAGCCAAACAATTGAGGCAAAGTCGCATTCCTATCGTCAAGTTTCGTTAGGACTCGAGAAGGGGTCCCGAGTTCGCTTGGGAGCATGAAGATCAAATGCAAAAGAAGTACCCGCATCTTTTCCCAAATTTTGCGTTCGTGGCGGATGCTACGTCGTAAGATTTAAGGACAAAGCTCTTCTAATGGGGAAAGGATGTGACACCCCAAAAATTTCTGATTAATAAATTAGCCGTTTCCGTTTAGTAGTTTAAATTTTTAAAAGTTTTGATTAACTTTTACGTTCAACTGAGAAGTTTTCTGGCTATTTATCTAAGAATCGTCTCTGGGAGCGAACCGGGACACCTAACGTTGTAGTATTTCGGCAATAGCCATGTTTTTATATTTTATGGCAATACTTAAAATTTCATAATTTTCGGAGATACCGTTATTCGTTTCGTTACTTGCGTAAACCGTGTTTTGTTTAAAAATAAGCATATGCATGGAAGGCTTGGAAATTAAATCAAGTGAAGCACTACCATCTTAAAATAATAAAAATCATTTGGTCCCCCCCCCCCCTCATACATGCATGCGTCCAAACAAGCACCCTTAATGAATCTTAGAGGCCAAGTTAAATTCAAAATCAATAAGACAAGGTATACAACTCATGTTTTGTCCTAGCTCAATTGTGATTGGAGGATTAAATTGGTCCCCTCTCCCCCTCCTTGTCCTATCCCACGCACACACACATACATACTTTTAGTGTGTGAAGTAAACTTTACATATATAAACCTTGTTACTTCCATTCTCCTTATTTTATTTCACACACACACTTAGCATTTGAGTTTTCTGTTCTCTCTTGCTCTCCCTAGTCTACGAAAAAAGCACACACACATACAAATTCATAATTTTTCCATCTTTGATCAAAAACTCTTGAAGATTTGTTGAAGGTTTGATCATTTGTATCATCCGGGTATTTGTTAAACAACGTTTGGGTTGTTTTAATCTTGTTCATCCTTTTAAAAACCTTCAATCTTTGTAAGTCTTCAAATCTTTACATAACTTGTACTTTCCTAATCATCTTAATGCATACATGCTAGTTGTGCAACTTATTTTGTAAAAACAAAGATATTAAAACTACATAAACCTTAAAAGGTTATGCTTATGGTTTGAAAATAATAAAAGAAAATATAAGGAAAGTATAATTTTGTGATCGTGGTTATTTTCATGTAATCAAAATAGTATATTATAGCTTATTTGTTCGGCTTATTTAAATAAGCTTTTGGGAAAGCTTATTTGTTCTTATTTGACTCATGTTTGGTTCGGCCCACTAGGGGAAATGTTGTTTCAACTTATTTGACTTGGCTTATATTTTATTTGGCTTATTTCTTGCTTATTTTGAAAGGACTACACATTTAGCTTATTTGGCTTAATAAATAAGCCCAAATAAAGCTTCATGGGCTTATAAGCCGCGTCCCAAATAAGAATCCACGTACCACGAGCTTAATCAATAAGCTTTGGGTTCGGCTCATATTGTTTTGGCGTATCAAGAGCTTATGATAGCTTATTGGTGGACCAAGAACTTATTTAATATCTTTTTACGTGTCGGAATAGTTATAAAGGATTTTGATACGATATTGATCGAATTTGCGAAATGTAAATTTAAAATAAGTTTTTGATTAAAGTCTACGACTTTGGAAAACATGTAAATACGAACGTGTCATACCAAAATTTTATAAAATTTATATACTTAGGATAAATTGTGAAAATATATTTTTATAAGACTTTTCCGAAAAACATATTATTTATAAATGATAAATAATATATATATAACCATATAAATAAATTAAATTACTTATTTACGTTTTCTACATACTTATTTAATTTAAGAACCGACAGTTAAGCGTCCTCGAGTGAGGAAAACACTAGCATGGGTGACCTGTCGGGAAATGGATAAATTAAAGATATAAAAACATTATTATCAAAAGGTTTTAAATCAATATTTGGGTTTACTGGGTAAAGAGCTGAACAATACAATTAATATGTATATATATATATATATATATATATATGTATGTATGTATTTAAATGTAAATATATAGTTTTATATATTTAATATTACTGTATACTAACAACCACATTACGATCACTAACATTTTATTAACAAAGTATTTTTAAGTAAACTTTGATGCATCATCCGTATTTTCCATCATTCCGATGAAAGCACATAAGCATATGAACTACTAAAGTTCATCAGATCACAAGTGAAGAAGTAGATATGTGTTTGAAAGAATCATCATCAAAAGACAAGAAGATTTAATCTAGAAGAAAAGTTAATACTGCTGATGGTTAATGCTGCTGACTTAGAGATAAGGATGCAAAGAGATAAATATGGAATGTATATCTTATATTTTAGGAAGATACGTATATGATTATAATTGTAGTTGACCCTAAAAGTTTGGTAGTTATCTTGTAAAGGACTCCTTGTGGTGTATAAAAGGAGATCCTAGGTTAAGGTTTGAGATATACTTAAGAGACAGATATACATCTTAGAGAAAGAACTGATTGCTTCAAGGTTGTAACCCTAGTACTAAGATAGAGTACTCGTATTATTATCATTAATAATATTGAAGCATTTTGTTACATCGTATGTTCATTCATTCATATTCACTGTTTCATTGATATATCTTCTAGATATTAAAGAGTAGATTCCGCATACTCTTTGATATACACACAAAGTTTCTATCAGTGTTATTTTGGATTTATCCAAGGTAACATACTCTTTACAAGGTAAAGAATCGATCAAGGCTTGGGATCAACAAGTGGTATCAGAGCCTGTGCTTTGAGAAACTTTGATCTAGAAGTAATGGAGTTGGAGAATACACAGAACAATGCTTTGGCTAAGCTTCCCATGCTCAAACTCAGGGAGTATGAGATGTGGGAGATCAGGATTAAACAGTATTTTCAGATCCAGGATTATGCTCTATGGGAGGTCATAGAGAATGGGAATTCATGGGTACCTATTCCTGTAACAACACCATCAGAAACTGGTACATCAACAGCAACAAAGATGACTGTGCCTTCTACTATTGAAGAAAAGACGTGTAAAAAGAATGATGTAAAGGCAAGAAGTCTACTGCTCATGGCACTGCCCAATGAACATCAACTTACCTTCGACCAGTATGTTGATGCTCAATCAATGTTTGCTGCAATTAAAGCTCGATTTGGAGGGAATGAAGCAACAAAGAAGACACAGAAGGCTCTGTTGAAACAACAGTATGAAAACTTTAGTGCTTCAAGCTCAGAATCACTTGATTCTATCTTTAACAGGCTTCAAAGGCTTGTTAGTAGATTGGCAATTCTGGGTGTGGTTACTCCTCCAGAAGATCTAAATGTAAAATTTTTAAGGAGCTTACCTTCTGAATGGGATACACATGTGGTAGTTTGGATGAACAAACCTGATTTTGATACTATGGGTTTGGATGATTTGTACAACAATTTTAAAATTGTTGAACAGAAGGTTAAGAAATCTGCTGGTGCAAGCAATGATGATAAAAACTTGGCATTTGTAACTACTTCAGGTGCAAGCAGTACTAATAATATTAATACTGTTAACCCTGAAGTTAGTACTGCTACCACAAAGGTTAATACTGCCAGTACTGAAATTTGTACTGCTAGCTTTAGTGATGCCACAATATATGCCTTTCTATCCACTCAACCAAAAGGGTCTCAACTAGTTCATAGGGACCTTGAGCAACTTCATGATGATGATTTAGAAGAAATGGATTTAAAGTGGAACATGGCACTACTAAGCATAAGGGCAAGAAAGTTCTATCAGAGAACTGGAAGGAAAATCATCATTGATGGAAGCAACACTGCTGGATATGATAAATCAAAGGTAGAATGTTTCAACTGCCATAAAATGGGACATTTTGCTAGAGAATGCAGAGCACCTAGGAGTAAAGACAACAAAAATTGGAATCAAGGTAGCTCAACAAAGGCAGTAAAGATTGAAGATGATTATGAAAAAGCAATGTGTGCTATAGATGGTGCTGGATTTGATTGGAGTGACATGGCAGAGGAAGAAATTCAGGCAAACATGGCTCTCATGGCATTCTCAGATTCTGAGGTAACAAATGATAAATCTTGTTTAAAAAAAAATTGTCAATAAAAACTATAACTCTAAAGAAACAGTATGATGATTTGCTTGTTAAATTAAGTGATACTGATTTTAAAGCAGCTACATACAAAAGAGGTTTAGCAACTTTAGAAGGTCAAATTGTTAAATATAGAGAACATGAAGTTCGTTTCTCTGAGGAAATTGCTTTACTTAAAAGAAGTGTAGGTAGCAAAGAATATCAGATGGGATTACTTAGGGATGAACTTGAAAAAGTTAAACAAGAAAAGGAGGGGTTTGAGTTTAAGATTGCAAAGTTTGATAAATCTGCTAAGGACTTAAGTGAAATGTTAGAAAGTCAGATAACTGACAAAAGCAAGAAAGGAGTAGGTTATCATGCTGTCCCCTCACCTCATCCTTTGATTCTTAATAGACCAACACCTTTAGACTTATCTTATTCAGGTCTTGAAGAATTCAAAGAACCTGAGGTAAATGAGTATGGTCCTAGGGATTCTAGTTTAAAGCCTACCATTGATTGTGATAAAGAGTCAGATAATTCTAAGGAGAATACTGATGACTCTTTGGAACAACATCAAATAACTGATACAAAAACTAGCTCTCTTAAGTCTTCACTTCAGTTAAACAAAGATTGAAAGAAAAAGCTTTTCTATCCTCTAATCATGTAGGAAGTAAGAAAACCTAAGAAAGTTAGAAGAGAATAATGATGCTCTAATATCTTGAAGATTGGTGTCAGATGATAGGATGATCGATGAGCTTAACTACAAGGTTTGAAAAGAAAATTGTTATACCTACTGTACTAAGAAAGAGTTTTTGTTAAAATCCTGTTAAAAGGTCTTGTTAGTAATGCAAGATGTACAGGTCACAAAGACCTAGCGGGAAACCAAGGAACTGGAATGGTCATAAAATCCAATCAGTTAAGGATGTATCTTTGAGTTGAATAAACAAGGCATGCTTATCTGTGGGAAGTTTTTGATCACATTCAATTACAGCTAGTCCTAAATCCACCCCACCAGAGGAAAAGAATAGTAAGTGGAAATAATTATAACAAAAAGGAAAGAAACTTACTATTTCTAAAACATCTCATTCCAGGCTCACAAACATATTATGCTCCAAAGAGCAGTCTATAATAAGACTGGCACTAAAATATGTTAATACTGTAAAGGGCTTGTTAAGAAACTGTAAGTCTGTTAATACTGAATACCTTTAGTAGCTGCTAGTCTTTTGTAATACAGTTAGGCCTTCTTATACTGCTCACAAAACCATACAACCCAAATCAACAATTTCATGTGCTAAGACCAAGACATTATTTCTCAAAAATCAAGCACAATCAACTGTTTCCACAGTATGAAGGCCCTTACAAAAGAACAGCATTATCAAAAAAGGTGTTTTAAATCAATGGTATAATACTGGTAAGGGTCCATTTAGGATCAACTGTAAAATCACTAGTCAAGGGCATAGGGGGTTTATGCTGTTAGCCCTCAGCATGTTGGTTTAGAGACCATCAAACCCAATGGTGCATCACTAGTTTTTCAACAAATATAATTACATGATGCACGGGCAAAATCAAGTTCAGTAAGGCTTGGTCCTCCCAAAGAAAACTAACTTCATCAGTTTTATTGTAGAGCAATTCATAACTAAATGATAAAGGCCGATGATAGTTGGATCTCAAAAGCACATGACTTGGAAAACATATCCCTCTTTCAGATTTCAAAGACTATTGATGGAGGTTATGTTACTTTTGAGGAGGAGGAGCATATGCATCTGCAGAATTTCTGCAAAGGTACTAATATAAAACTGATAATCTTGATTTGATAATGATACTTTGTCACAGAGTTAAAGTTCAACCTCTTTAGGGTGTCTCACAAGATGTTTGGATAAAAAGAATTCCTTTTACTGACTCTGATTGTAATTGTACTAATCTCCAATTTCTAAGCTGCCTGAGAAAATACAGATACTTCTTAAAATATCCTAGACAGGTAACATGTACAGTTTTGATATGAAAAAACATAGTTCCTAAAGAAGGTTTAACTTGTCTAGTGTAAAGTGCTAACATACTGAAGAATCAATGCTATGATATAAAAATAACAATAGAAGGCTTGGTCTTATAAATTTTAAGAATATTAAAAAATTGTCAAAGAACATCTTTGCAAGTAGATCTGCCCTTAAAAAGATTGAGAATGACCAAACTTTGTGTTATATGCATGGTCTTAAAAAGGCCAAAAAAAAGCAAACACAGAGCCTCTTGTAAGACCAAGGCCTTTAATCCCATTACTAAGCCATTGTTTATGCTGCATATGGATCTCTTTGTCGCCAGACTTTTTTGTTCAGTAGTTTTTAATGCATAAAAATATGCTTAGTAGTCACTGATAATTTTAGTAAAGATTTTCATGGTTTTCTTTTTAACAACTAAGATGAAACAAGGTGAGATCCTAAAAAATTTATCAAAGAAGTAGAAAACCTAGTGGAATAAAGAAAGTAAAAATAATTCAGAAGTGATAATTGGACAGAGTTTAAAAAACAAAGTGATGGATATTTCTAGGAAAAAGGTATTTCAAAAGAGAAGTATAGTGTACTAGAACTCCTAGCAAAATGGTGTAGCTGAAAGGAAGAATAGAACACGCATATGAGGCTGCTAGAACAATGTTAGCTGACTCTAATTACCTACCACATTTTGGGCAGAAGCAGTTTCTACTGCTTGCTATAGTACAAAATCAGGGTCTTTATAGTCAAAGCCCATAACAAGACTCCTTACTGATCTCTTAGAGGTTTTAAAACAGCTATAGGATTTTTTTTTTTTTTTTTTTTTTTTTTTTTTTTTTTTTTTTTTTTTTTCTTTTTTTTTTTTTTTTTTTTTTTCAAAATGAAACCTTTTGAGGATTCCATGTTAACTATCCATACCTTAGAAAATTTGGGCAGAGTTTATGACAAGAGTGATAGGTTTCTTGTTGAGATATTACCTTAATAGTAGCACAAAGCTTTTAGAGGTAACTACAACACTAAAACCAAAAAGGTTTAGGAAAACTTGCATATGGGTTTCTTAGAGAAAGCCTTGATAGAAGTGAAATGGTCCAAAGATGGCGTTTGATATTGATTCTCTAAACCCCCCAAAAATATTCCCAATGAATTATGTACCAGTTGGTTGCAGAACATTTTCTAATGACTTTTGCAAGGTATATACAAGGATGTTTCTTTTCTGAAGTCTATACATCTCTCTACAAGATCAGATGCATTGTAATGCCCGATATGGAAGGATGCTTCATAATTTTGGTGATGATGCATCCAAGATCTGTTGCTGATCTCAAATAAAGATAAAGTATAGGTTTAACAAGATGAGAATGGATGCTGCAGAAAGACTCATGAAGATGAGCGTCTTAAGGATAATGGACTTAGGACTGATCACAAGTTAATACTGAACCTACTGCCATACCAGAAGTTTATACTGGTATAAGAAGTTAGTACTACTGCTGTCCTAAAGTTTATACTGCTACCGCCTTAAGACTTGGTAGGACCCTAGTCATAGGTGCATCTGAAGAGCACACAAGTGAGGACCAAGAAATTTGAATTGGAGAACATTCCACATCTAATGCATACCTCCACATCCTCACAACAAGAATTCACAAGACACCCAATTGAAACATGTGATTGGTGATGTGCAGTCCCTCTGTTCAAAAGAAAATGATAACTTCTTACTCAGAACTAGGATTTCTTAGTGCTATTATATGAAGGGAAGTCTCCATCAGTAACCTTCATACAGTCTTTTTTGCTTGTTTCCTCTCTCTGGAAGAACCAAAAACGGTTTCTAAAGCTCTTAGTGATCCAACATGGGTAGAAGCAATGCAGGAGGAACTCCTACAGTTCAAACTGCAAAAGGTCTGGATTCTTATGGATTTACCTAAATGTCATAGAGCAATTGGTACAAAGTGGGTATAACAAAAAACAAAAAGATGAAAGGGGGATTTGGTCATACAGAAACAAAGCAAAACTTGTTGCCAGACATACTCAAAAATGAGGCATAGACTATGAAGAAGTTTTGCACCTGGGCTAGAATTGAGCAATAAGAATGTTCCTAGCTTATGCTTCCTATATGGGATTTATGGTCTACCAAATGGATGTAAAAAATGCTTTCCTGTATGGTCAGATTGAAGAGGAGGTATATGTATGTCAACCTCCAGGTTTTGAAGATCTTGACCATCCTAATAAAGTCTATAAGGTAGTGAAAGCATTATATGGACTGCATTAAGCACCAAGAGCTTGGTATGACACTTTAGCAAATTATCTTTTGTGTAATGGTTTTCAAGAGGAAAGATTAGACCAAACATTATCGCATCAAGAGACAAAAGGGACAAGATCTTACTTGTTCCAAACTATTGGATGACATTATCTTTTGGATCTACAAAGAAGGAATTATGTGATGATATTTGAGAAGCTTATGAAGGATAGAGTTTTCAAATGAGTTCTATGGGTGAACTTACCTTCTTTTTGGTTACAAAGTCAAACAGAAAAAGCAAAAGCATTTTTTCAGCCAAGATAAAATATGGTCCATGGAGATTTGTTGAGAAAAGTACAACTACATCAGATGTGAAGGTTCCCCCCCCTGCCCTACTCCAACAGAATTTTGAAAAAGCCTTGGTTCAAGATGGAGATAGCTGCTGATGGTTGCTTGAACATCTTATAAATCTATGATAGGATCTTTGATGTCATTACAACTATTATGGTTGTGTTGGATGATGGCTAGTAGGAAGGGGAGTATCAGGCCAGATATCATGTTTGCAGTATATGCATGTGCAAGGTTTTAGGTTTCTCCAAAGACTTCCCATCTCTTAGCTGTTAAGAGAATCTTTAGATACCTTAAAGAAAACCATCTTAGGACTTTGGTATTCTAAGGATTCTCCATTGGAATTAGTTGCTTACACTGACAGTGACTATGATGGAGCTACACAAGATAGGAAGTCAACCACTAGAGGTTGTCAGTTTTTAGGAAATAGGCTGATCTCTTGGCAATGCAAGAAACAAACTGTAGTTGCCACTTCTACAACTGAGCTGAATTCGTGGCTGCCTGCCAAGTTGCTGTGGACAGTTTTCTTGGTACAAAACCAACTGCTGACTAGAATCAACTGTTCACAGGCCCTTTTACAAGAGAACAACATTAACAAAAAGGTGTTTTAATCAAAGGTTTAATCTTGGTAGGTCATTTAGATCAACTGTTAATACTGTTAGGGCAAGGGGATTTAATGTTGTTAATCCCTCAGCATGTTGGGTTTGGAGACCTATCAAACCCAATGGTGCATCACTGGTTTTCAACAAATATAATTACATTGATGCACAAGGCAATCCAAGTCAGTAATGGCTTGGGTCCCTAAAGAAAACTAACTTCATATGTTTTTTGTGCAGAGCAATTCACAACTAAATGATAAAGGCTTTGTTGATAGTGGATACTTAAGGCACATGACTGGAAACATAGCCCATTTTTCAGATTTCAAAGACTTTGATGGAGGTTATGTTACTTTTGGTAGAGGAGCCTATGGAGGCAGAATTATAGTTATTTCTATGT
Organism: Tanacetum coccineum; assembly: GCA_026074375.1. Classification (NCBI taxonomy): domain Eukaryota; kingdom Viridiplantae; phylum Streptophyta; class Magnoliopsida; order Asterales; family Asteraceae; genus Tanacetum; species Tanacetum coccineum. The sequence goes on from BQNB010000302.1 coordinate 125,257, forward strand.
CTCACAGTTAATCCTGTTAGTAACATTTAATACTGCTAAACAAGAAAAATGGTTAGATTATGTTTTTCTTGGTTTTGAGCTAACTCTTTCAGGATAAACAATGAAGTGTGGTTGAAAATACTAATATAATTTGTGAAATTGGTTACTTAATGATGCATTATTTGAGGGGAGGAATGTTGTTTGTTCTTAAAGTGTTGGTTTTAACACCACAAAACAAATGGTCATCAGTTCACCATATCTTATAGACATCAAGAATTGACTAGTCCAGAGCAAACGGCTACTCGTAAAGACTTCTCAAATCCGTTGATAGTTGATAGTTTACTCAAAACTATATGGTTATCAATGCACCATGTTTTTAGAATGAAGCATTGGCTAGTCCAAAGCAAACGGCTATTGGTAAAGACTACTCAAATCTGTTAATGGCTGGTAGTTTGCCAAAAACTATACTTTGTGTGAATTTATGAGCTAAAAGAATAGAGAGAATTGGTGAGCTTAAAAACAGATAGAGAGATGTGTGAAAAACAGACAGAGTGCAAAGTGAGTTAAAAGAATTAAGAGATAAAATGTGAGCTTAAAAATAGAAAGAGAGATTGTGTGAAGCTATTTTTGAATGATACAAGTTTGGAGTTTGTACTGCTTTTGTTGGAGAAGTTAATACTGCTAGGCTTATTTTAGTACTGCTAGACCAAATTCGGTACTGCTGGATGACCGTTAGGGTGTGTTTGGTAGGGAGAAATGAAGAGAAATAGATTTAATTTCTTTTCTCAAGTGTGTTGGGTAGAGAGAAATAAAAAAGTGGAGAATTGAAGAGAATTAAGTTGAGAAATGGAGAGAAATGGTAGTGTAATTTTTGTCCACCTTATTTCCTTAATTTTGATAGAGAATTTGGAGAAATGGGTTTTTATTTTTATTTTTGTTTTTTGCTTTTATTTTTCTATTTTTTTATAATCACAGTCGGGTCAAATTCGGGTCAAGACTAAAAATTTCATACTCGAACCCGACCCTATTTTAATTTTGGTTACTCGAGTTCGGTTCAATTCGGGTTGGTTCAACTTGGGTCGGGTCCATTCGGGTTCGGGTCAACCCAAATATGTGTAAAATGTAATTAAAAATGCTATTTTTTACTCTTTTAAATAGAAAATTTATATTAAAAAAATTAACAAAATCTTTGTTCGGGTCGACTCGAACCCGAGTTAGCAAAACTTTTTCAACCCGATACCCGACCCTATCTAGCATTCGTGTTACTCGATTCACCCGCATAAATTTTTTTGAACCGGGTACCGGACCCGAATAAGCCTAATAGGGGTCGGGTCCGAATAGGCTTAACCCGACCCGAGTAACCTGACTCGAAAAAAATGATGGTGAAATTATTGTATTATAATCGTTCTTTATTTTTAGTTTTTTAAAAGAAGAAAAAAATTTCGTGATTATTTTTTATTTCAATTCTCTTGTGTTACCAAACAATGGAATTCAATACATTTCTCATTCAATTCTATTTCTCTGAATTCTATTCTCTACTTCATTTCTAATCTCTGAAATTCTCTCTACCAAACGTGCCCTTAGTACTGTTTTAGCCCTAACAGAATTTTTCATTAATAAATAGAGCCGTTGAGATATTTCCGCCAAATACCTAAGATATAGGGTTTGACTAATTGGACTTTCATGATCTTTCAATATATTCACTTGATTTACTCACGATAAACTCAAATTGCTTTAAGTCGGTCAAACCATATCTCTACGTTTTTCTCTAAATAATCTCAATTAACTTTCTCCAGCCTTCATACTTTCCTAAACGATCATATCCTACATAATTAATTACCTTTTTACTCATGGCTAGTTTGGAATTTTGTGATAAGCACAATATGGCTGCGTTCTTGGAAAAGTATACAGGGAGTAAGGGATTTCATCAAGTTATTGACTTCCTAGGTCAAAGTCATATCAGCTATGCTCTCACTAAGAAGCCAGAAATCTAAATCTTATTCATCAAACAATTTTGGAGAACTGCTGAAGCTTCCACTGACACTGATGGGGAGGTAACAATCACTGCTATCATTGATGGCCAATCCAAGACTATCACTAAAGCCTCCTTAAGAAGACATCTCAAGTTGGAAGATCATGATGGTATCACTTCTATTCCCAACTTAGAGATTTTTGAGCAGCTTGCACTCATGGGGTATCAAACTGATTCAGCTATGTTAACTTTTCAGAAGGGTGTTTTCTCACCTCAATGGAGGTTTCTTATACATACTCTACTTCATTGTCTTAGCCCTAAGAAGACTACTTGGGAGCAGTGTAGTAGTAACATAGCTACTGCTCTTATCTGCCTAGCAACAAATAGGAAATACAACTTCTCTAGGCTGATTTTTGAACATATGGTCACAAACATAGGAAGCCCCCATAAGTTTTTAATGTATCCTAGGTTTATTCAAATTTTCCTAGATATGCAGAAGAAACAGCTTAAGACACATTCCAAAACATATCATGTACCTTCTCTAAATAACAAGGTTTTTTGCAACATGAGGAGACTTACCAAAGGATATACAGGGGTAGAAATTGGGTTATTTCCTACTATGCTTACTTCACCTACACCTTCATCTTCACCATCAAGGATCACATCATCACCTTCACTATCATCTGAACCTTCCACTGAACCTACCTTTGAACCTCAACGTTTACCTGATGCAAAGTACCATGTTCCATCACCCAATGAATCACCTCTCCATGCTGTTCACTCACATGGAAGTGATGACGGTAGTTTGAAACTAAATAAATTGACGAATTTGGTTACCAAACTATCTAAGAGAATTGGAGTCTTAGAGGATGATTTGAAGAAGACAAAGCAAACTTACAATTCTGCATTCACTAAGCTTATTCTCAGGATTAAGAAGTTAAAGTCTAATGTCAAGACTGGAAAAGCAAGGAAGAAAGCAAGGGTTGTGCTTTCAGAGGATGAAGAAGTTGATTCTTCCAAACAGGGGAAGAAGATATCTGACATAGATAAAGACCCTAATACCTACTTTTCTCAAGATTATGAAGTTGTTCATGATCAAGATACTGCTGAAGAAGGACAACCAGAAGATAGTACTATTGGTATTACAGTTAGTACTGCTCCAACAAATATTAGTACTGCCAGAGAAACTCGTAGTACTGCTGGTAGAGTTGTGTATGGAAGAAGGAGTAAAGAGGCAAGGAAGGATAAAGGAAAGGCAATCATGACTGAACCAGAACCTGAGAAAGAGTCCAAGAAGCTATTGGAACAAGAGAGACTGAGTCTAGAAGAAGCTATCAGATTGTAAAAACAAGTTGATGAAGAGGAAAAAGCACAAATTACAAGGGATGAAGAGATAGCAAGACAACTTTTAGCACTGGATGAAGAAAGAGTTACAACTGCACCTAAGACAACTAAGGATATTGATTGGAATGATCATTCAGTTCAAAAGTATTGGGATTTGAAGAATAAACCAAAGTCAGAAGCTCAAGCAAGGAAGAACATGATTGTATACTTGAAGAATCAAAGTAATTACAAGATGAAAGACTTTGAAGGAATGAGCTATGATGAGATTAGGCCAATTTTTTAAAAGGTATGGGATTTCAATCATAACTTTGTGCCTATGGATTTGGAACTTGAAAAGGAAAAGAAGAAGCCTGATGAGACCCAAGAGATTGAAATAGAACAAATTAAGAAAGATACTACAGGAAAGAGGAAGAAATCTCTTCCTAGAAAAAGAACAAGAAGTTCTACAAAGAAACAAAAGGTGGAACTAGATGATGAGAAGGAAGATCTCAAAGGTTATTTAGACATAGTTCCAAGAGAAGATGTTGCTGTAGATGTTGATTTTCTCTCTACAAAGTATCCAATTGTGGATTGGAAGACTTACACTTTGTCAGAAAACTTCATGTATTACAAAATCATCAGAGGAGATGGAAGCTCAAAGAACTATAAGATTCTGAGTGAGATGTTATATGATTTTGATAGACAAGATGTAGTGGAGTTATACAGGCTGGTCAAAGAAAGGTATAGTTCCTCAAAACCAGAAGGATATGATTTAATGTTGTGGGGAGACTTGCATACACTTTTTGAGCCTGATGAGGAGAGTGAAATATGGATGAATCAGAATGAGTATAATCTGATAAGTTGGAGTTTATGTGATTTCTGTGGAGTTCACATTCTGCTGATGCAAAATGGAATTGCCATACATATGCTTACAGAAAAGAAGTATCCTCTAAGTCAAGAAATGATATCAAAGATGCTGAGTAAGAGATTGGAGGTTGATCAAGAAAGCACACAAGCATATGAACTACTAAAGTTCATCAGATCACAAGTGAAGAAGTAGATATGTGTTTGAAAGAATCATCATCAAAAGACAAGAAGATTTAATCTAGAAGAAACTTGAGATTTGAGGGTAAATCACAAGTTTAGGAGAGGATTGTTGGGAATAAATCTTCATCATGAGTTAATACTACCAAGGTATAACTAACAGTACTAATGGAGTTAGTACTACCAGTACAAACTTAGTACTGTTAGTGTTTAGTTAATACTACTAAAAGAAAAGTTAATACTGCTGATGGTTAATGCTGCTGACTTAGAGATAAGGATGCAAAGAGATAAATATGGAATGTATATCTTATATTTTAGGAAGATACGTATATGATTATAATTGTAGTTGACCCTAAAAGTTTGGTAGTTATCTTGTAAAGGACTCCTTGTGGTGTATAAAAGGAGATCCTAGGTTAAGGTTTGAGATATACTTAAGAGACAGATATACATCTTAGAGAAAGAACTTATAGCTTCAAGGTTGTAACCCTAGTACTAAGCAAGAGTACTCCTATTATTGATCTAATAATATTGAAGCATTTTGTGTTTTATTCATTGTTCATTGTTTAGTACTATTTCATTGATTAATACTTCTAGAGTATTGAAGTGTAGATTCCGCATACACTTTGATATACAAACAAAGTCTCTACCATTGTTATTTTGGATTCATCCAAGGTAACATACTCTTTACAAGGTAAAGAATCGATCAAGTCTTAGGATCAACACTCGTTTAGGATAAATGTCTTATAACTTGGGGTGAGAAGCATTGCTTTTTTTAAAACTGGACACAGGTACTATACGTAAGATTTCCCTATTTATGTGTTGCCTAAGTAGCATTTAGACCACTATTGCTTGAACTATCATGAACTGTCAATTTCTTGACCGGAAGACCGGTTGAGGGAGTGCGAGTGAATAAATAGATCTATTGGGACTAATTATCCCTATCTGGTGAGTAGCGCTCACTACCCACGGGGCTCCCGATAAACTGATATATGTCATGTCGATACTGGTTAGGTGGTCTTTGGTCGGACACCTGTAAGGGCAAGCAAATACTTATAGCAATGTACATGCTATCTTTTATTATTAGGTTCAGTGTCATGAGCTTAGTGCAATGTAAATACCTTTTTATGTGAAGTTGTGGTCCACACTAATTTTGTTTGAATTAAACATATGAATTCACCAACTTTATGTTGATGTTTTAAACATGTTTTTCAGTTGCTTAGCTTTGGACTTCTCTGATGTGCTATGTGGAGTCTACGTGCAATATGATATCATCTTTCAAGACTTTATTATCATTCATTCTCGTTGTCTTTTGAAAACTTAATTATGCTTCCGCAACATTTTAAATTTCATTTCAAATCTTGTAAGACTTATCTATTTTTAATAAATACAACGAGTTATGATTTTCAAAATGTCCATTAGTGGTCGTTCTTTGTACTTTATGTGATGTATATTATGACATCACGCCCCCGGACACGTATTCCGTCCAGGCCCCGTTTGGGGGTGTGACAGAGAATTTTAAAGCAGTCACTCGTTTGTGCCGCTTTCCACATAACCACTCCAGTCACAAAAATAAAAGGAATGGTTCCACGAGGTTAGAACTTTGTCGTGATCATGGATGATCGTCGACTTAGATGACAACAACGAGAGATAATCAACCTCATTACCGTCATTGGAAGCATAGACGGTGGCAGAAGTAAGACATATTATCGTGAGACCGTAAAAGAGAAAAGAAATACATGACGAAGATGATAAGAAATTTTTTGCTTTTGGTGAATTCCTATTTGGAAATTTACTTAAAATAATAAGAACAAGTATTGGATTTTGATAATGCACAAGTCAATGATGTTTTTAGGTGCTTTATCTGTGTTTTTAGACATGTTGTATGGTTAAACTAACGAGCTTTTGATACTTATTAGTACAAAATGTTCTTGTTCTTAGTTAGCCAAATTCAAGGAAGTGAAAAAAGACAAAGAAATACTCTAGAAAATAAATGAAGAGTTATGCATCTATATAGATATCCCACCAAGAACAAGTCTCGTGTAGCATAGTCAGGAAGAAGAAGACATCACGAAACCATTGTTCCCACGACTCAAATATAGTGAAAAAAGTGTTTTCAAGAGAATAAAAGAGCCACGACATTAGAAGTATCAACCATGGTCAAGCCAAAAGAAAAGACAAGTCGACACGTAGGAAAGTGATGTCAGCTGCCCAAGCCAAACCTGTGACCGGATGCACTTGTGGCCGGGTGCTATTTTGGCCGGCCAAACTCGTCTAATTATTTTAATCAAGTGTTAAGAACAATTGTCATAGATTAAGCAAACTAGTGGCCAAACTATTCCAAACAAGTGTATGCTTTTTATTATTGAATTCATATCATCATCATTTTCTTGCTTGTATTTCATATTATTACAAAAACTAGTATTCAAAACTTAATATCAAAATCAACAAATCCCCGTGAACGAAGATCGACCAAGACCTATACCATATTGTCTATCATGGATTGTATTTCCGCATTCATAGCATCGATCCACTTATTAGATAAAGAATCTAACATCGCGGCTTTATAGCTAGTGGGTTCATTAAGATCCCCTAGACTATGCTCCTCCACTTCTACATTTAGACATAAACGATCTGGAGCTGGATGTGTCCTTTCAGACCTACAAACCGGAATCACTTCCTCTTGAGGTGGTTCAAAACCTTCAACCTCCATAGGAATTTCGCTAGTGAATTCAGAAGGTGATGTATCTTCATATTGAATTTCTTCAAGATCTATCGCCCTCCTACTGACTTCTTGAGTTATGAGATTTTTCTCAAAGAACTCAGCATACCTCGCAACAACTATTTTGTTTTTAGGTGGAAAGTAAAAATAGTAACCCATCATTTCCTTTGGCTATCCTATAAAGATACACTTAACAGATCTTTGTTGGAGTTTGTCAGATGTATCCCGCTTCACAAGCGCCTCACATCCCCAGACCTTTAAGTAAGACAAATTAGGAACTTTTCCATATCATAATTCATATGGAGTCTTATCAACCTTTTTGGTTGGAACCATATTGAGAATGCGTGTTGCAGACTCTATAACATAATCCCAAAAGGATAACGGTAGCGTTGTAAGATTCGTCATTGATCGAACCATGTCTAACAAAGTACGATTTCTCCTTTCAGACACGTCATTGTGTTGTGGTATGTATGGAGGAGTAAGCTGTTGGACAATTCCACAAGCTTTAAGATAATATTTAAACTCTTAGCTTATGTATTCACCACCTTGATTTGATCAAAGAGCCTTGATTATCTTCCTGAGTTGATTTTCCACTTCATTTTTAAGCACTTTAAACGTTTTAAAGACCTCATGCTTATGTTTAAGAAGATAAACATAACCATAACGACAATAATCATCCGTGAATGTAATGAAGTAGCTAGCACCTTGTCTTGACACATGTCTATGTGGACCACACACATCAGTATGCATTATTCCAAGAAGATAAGTCGCCCTTTCGGGACGATGTGGAAATGATTTCCTTGTCATCTTGCCTGATAAACAAGATACGCATTGAGCAAATGACTCATCATCTGTTGATTTTAAAAGCCCTTCTTGTTGTAGTTTTTCAATACGTTTCTTACTTATATGAGCAAGACGGCAGTGCCATAGATAAGTAGAGTCCAAATTATGTTTGGCTCTTTTAGTGCTAACATTATAAATAGAATTAACATTTGGTACAAGATCATGCATATCAATTTCATAAATACCATTACTGGGAATAGCATTAAAATAAAACACATTGTTCTTAGAAACTGAAATTCCAAAATCCGTAAAACACTAGACAAATCCATTTTCTACCAAACGGTGAACTGAAACAACACCTCTAGTTATAGAAGGTGCATAATGACAATTGTCTAAACAAATCACAAGGCCATTAGGCAAAACTAAGTCATAACTTCCAATAGCTTCTACTTGTGCACGAACACCATTGCCCACGTACAAATAGAGTGCTCCTTGTTTCAGTTTCCTTGCTTCTCTAAATCCCTGTTTTGTAATACAAATGTGAGTACCACAACCAGTGTCATACACCCAGGATTTATTAGGGAAAGCAAATAATTCTATTGTGAAGATACCTGAAGAACTAGCAAAGCCAACTTGCTTCTTTTTCTTCAACAACTTAGCAAGATAAACAGGACCGTTCCTCTTCCAATGACCCACCTCTTTGCAATGGTGGCAGGTGTTATCCTTAGTTGGGTGCTCTTTAGCAGAAGGTTTAGGGTTTTTAGGCTTAGGGATATAAACTTGTTTATCATTTCCCTTGCCATTAGCTTTACCCTTGCCTTTAGCTTTAAGCTATTTCTTTTTGGCCTTCTAGATTTTACCACCTTTAATCATCATTACTTGTGGTGTTTCAGCCTTTTTAGGCAAACCTTTTTCATACTTAATAAGCATAGCATGTAGTTCACCAATCGTCTTCCCCATGTTATGCATATTGTAATTTCTCACAAATCTTGCAAAATCTTTAGTAAGGCCATTTAAGATAAGACCAACTATAAGATCTTGTGGTAACATATAGCCAAGACATTCCAGTTGATCTACATATCCTTTCATCTGTATGACATATGCAGCAACTGGTTTACCCTCCTCTTGTTTGCTAGCATGGAAAGTTTGGATTAGGTCAAACCTCTCCACTCGAGCTTATTTTTCAATCATAGCTTTAAGCTCTTTTATCATGTCATATGGTGAGGAGTTTTCAAACTGTCTATGAAGCTCAGGAGTCATACTGCCGACTATTAGACAAGCAACCTCATTATATGCATCATAAACTGCATTCCATTGTGACAACACTTGTTCCTCGGAATCTGCAGCATGAGCTGCGGGTAATGGCTGTTCAATGACATACATTTTCTTTTCAACTCTCAAAACTAACTTAAGTTGACGAAACTAGTCATTGAAATTATTTCCAGAAAGTTTTTCTCTTTCAAACATCGACCTGAAAGCCGAATGATTTATGTTTTGAACAAGTTGTGCCATCTACAAAACATAGTTAAAGTTCAAAATTAGTATTTTCGATAAAACTTTTTGAAAAAAATTAACTACCCATGTTTAATCTAATAAACAATTAATTTTCTAAAGACTAGGATCCTACTTGACGTACCACCACCACATCAGTTGATCTGCTAGTGATGGTGTACTCAAAAGGTAATTGACGATCAATAATTGCCACCGGTGCAATTCCTAGAACCATATGGGACTTACTTTATTACAATAATATCCTAGTAAGCATGTTTTATCCCATCTTATGCCTCGATCTAAGGTCTCACCAATAAACCGATTAAGTCGTCCAATCAAAAACTGTGATTATGCAACACTAACGTCTCACGAAAAAGTGTATAATTAACTTGGGATTATGATCTACATAGTCTCACGCATAGTAAAAACCATCTACAAGTGTTTGTACGAATTGGATGGCAATAACTTATTTAAAAAGGGTATTTTATTTGTAGTGACAAATATGTACCAAGAAGCATGCATACATCTTCGTATCATAGATTTTAATAAAAACTTTACTCGATTAAGTTATTTATTACGGTATCACATATTATCTATGCATCTAATGTATAAATAGTGTTACCTTTTAAAATTGACGATTCAACGTATTTCCAAATATAAAGATTAAAAAATGGTCAAAACGTGTACAATTTTTATTTTTTTTAAAACTTTAATATTGACAATGTAGTAACATGCCATGGTTCATGGTAACTTCAATCGAATGCACAAAAAAGCAGAGAATCAGGTCAGCGCGAAGCGTATTAAAAACCTAGATTCTTTAGGAATGTTGACCACTCCGCCTTAAACTTCTCTTATAGTTTGTTCTAGTAGATGAGCCGTACTTCCCATGAGTCCATAACGTCCAGTTTTAACGATTCAAAATAAAACTTTAATTTGGAAAACACATTATGAGCTATAAATAGTCCATAATAAATCTGATTTCATAATAATTAGTCATGTGTATATTTATTTTTGAAAAACCCTTTTATTTTCTCATAAGTCCAATACTTAAAATAAAAACAATATAAACATAAAACTAATTCACATAACAATTATTCAAATAACAATACTTAACAATTAAGACATGCAAATATTCATAATGATCCTAATTATCTAATAATTAAAACATGTATGTATCTATATAAGGCTCTTTCGTCCTATAAACTCCGGCCACATTCATCGATTTAATCGATTGCGTAAGCCTTATACAAATACATACCACATAGCACATAAATTAACTTTTAGGCCCCATTAAGACATTGTCAAGGTCTTCCCTAGCCTTTAAAGTCGTGGATCGAAACCACATAAATTTAGTGTTCTATGTTTAAGTCTTGATCATCATATTTGCAGAAAATCATTAACAATTAACAAGATTAATATCACATATCCCTCCATGATAAATTGTATGTATTTATCATGGATTGCAAATTAACAATTAATTTAAACATAAAACTGATCAATTTACAATTAAACACATCAAGTTTTATTTATAAAATTGCATACAACCTAGAATTCGTCTAATTAATTTTATAACCAATAAAGATTGAATCTTGATGCATAAAGATCGAAGCTTGATGCATAAAACGCCCAAATGGCTTAAAAAATCAATCAATAACCCTAAATTTTGTCCAATTTTATTCTTGTAATTATAAATTCATATACGATGGCTCGTGATGCCACTGTTGGGATTTTAGATCTAATTAATAATTAAACATATCATGAGTACGCAGCGGAAAGATCAAACACGTATAGAACTTATTATTAACAAGGGATTAAAGATGTGTACCTTTTAGCAAGAAACGTTACACTGCTTTAGCAATAAACGTTACACCGTCTTCAATATACGAGTGTGTATAGCACCACGCGAAACCATCAAGGATCAAAAGAATAATCCCTCTAAGTTTACACACACAATACATTCTTAGCAAACAACATGTATGCTAGTACTAGTAGTGTTTAACCAAACGATCACTTCGTCTTTGATTCTATCAACACACGAACAAAACCTTTCTTGATCTTGAGGGTCGAACCACAAACAAACGGAAAACCCTTTGTGGGTTTGCTGCCGATCGAACAGGAGGGGAAAAGAAAACCGAAAACCTTAAAAGGTTTTGGTTCGGTCGACTAGGAGAAAAAGCAAGAGAGATTAGGGATTTTAGGAATTGAAGTTATGAGCTCTCAAGTACCCTTAGACCTCCTTGTATACTCCTCTCAACTTTGCTTGCAAGCAAAGCCCCCCACCTCCTCATGAGGAGGTGGTTTGACCGACTATAAGGAAAGAGGGGAAAAAACCAAACTTTCTTTTTTCCCGGTTTTGCATATTAGTCCTTTAACTATTAACAACTAATATTTATTCTTGTTAAACTTTTAACGATCGTTTGTTAAACACTAATTAATATATTACATTAATATATTAAAACGTTGTTCTACATATTAACGTATGCGTCCCCTTAGGCTCAAATAAATTCAGGACATATATAATTTATATTTGTTCATATTCCAACACTTTTACCTAACAAATACAAGAAGTTAATAAATCTAATGACAAAGTTGCAACAAAATCTACATCAATAGTGCAAAGTACATGTTAAATTTAGAAGAAGTACACAAGTACTTAAGCTAAAAGTCTTTCACACAGGAAATAATGAATTATACAAACTAAAATCGATCAAGTTATAATATATACCTAAAAATGTAACAACCCGTCCCACATCGGTATCACATAAGTCATTTGAGCTTCTTATGAGTCTAAGATAGTGGCTACCAGTACCATTCCCCATGGTTTTTACGAGGGTGTTTGTCTAAGCTTATATGATGAGCTTACTGAAAATTTGATAAGCTCATAAGCTTAACTTAGCCTATCAAATTTTTAATAAAGGGGTATTTGTTTCGGCTTATGGCTTATTTTAAGACTTTTTGGCTTATATAAGTTTAGTATGACATAATGAACTTATATAAGCCGTAAACTTTCAAAACAAGCCAGAAAAAGTGAGCTTATGAAACATAAGCACAAAACCAAATAAGCCTTAAGCCGAAATAAACTTTGAGGGAGTTACAAAAAAAGTATGTCTAATTAATAGACACATGTCTTTCACATTTTCTTGAAACTTAAAAACGAGTAACATGTTATGACCAAAATACCTTTTTATTAAAGACTAGGCGAATACCCGTGCACACACGAAAAATCTCTAGCGACCGATAATAGATATGCGATATTGTGGTAAGCGTTTCGTGTAATTGCGATTGACTGACTATATTGTGCATCGTTTGCACGCACCAAGTTTTGACATAACTTTTTCATTTATGTATTTATACCGAATTGTGTCGTGGAGTGTGTTTAAAATTATAGATCTTAAGATAAAGTAAAGACCAACTCCTTTTTTGTTTGCTTTTTATCACAAAAATTGCGTTTGAGCTATTAAACTATAGCATTCAAAGTTGTTACAGCTTATATAGTTCAATACTACAAAAAGAGACATAGAGCCCTGTTGTAAAGGAGGCATAGATCTCGGTTTTAGAGAGGGGCTTAAAGGGGAGGGGACTCATTAGAAAAGTAAATAGAGCCCATTTTGGAAAACAGGCTCTATTATGAGTTATAAAGCCCGGTTTTCAATCAAAATTTGGACCAAAAAAATCTTTTACGCTGCTCCAACCATTCCATCAATTTTATTTACCAAAATGAACATTGTATTGATTTGAATTAAGAAGATTCATTAAGATTACAACTTACATCACTTTGATACACTGAGATTGCAAATAACACATTTGAAAAGGCTACAAGCTGAATTAATTGACTACTTGAACAAAATGAAAGTGGACAATACACCATTGATGTTATTCTGTAGTCTCTATTATAAAATGCCTTTGAATAATCTGACGGAAGTTGATGAAATCACGAATCCATCTTTAAAGTTGAGAATAATGCCAGATGACAAATACATAACAAGTCTTTCTTTTCCCCCCTTGTACACGCTCTTAAACACAATAGTACCTGCAAAACGCCACATAGACCATTTGCAGAAACTAAAACAAGCATACATCTTACATCTCTTGCAAGGTTCAGACATTCGAGGTTGGTTTGATGACAATTAAAATAACATATTAACAAATAAGAGTGCCTTTCCTTTAAATCAGGCGACATACATCACGTTAACTTCTGTTCATTTACGCTTAACATCACTTATTTGAGGTCTGGTTTTAGGTTCTATACTCAGACATTGTAGTGCAAGTGTAGATGCAATGTACACAGCTAATTTCCGAGGATATTGTCCTTCCAATCTAGTATCTATAATCCTAAACTATCGTCGTTTGTCTCCTAGATACGGTTTTGTCCATTCAACAAGGTCTTGTTCGACACCAACTTTTTTTTATCAACAACATGACTATAGTGAGTAGTTCTAGCAAAACAACCCCATAGCTACATACATCGCTCTTGGACACATTTTCAAACCATTAAGAATTTATAAATTGAAATGTTCTAAAGCAATTTTGCCATTCCATTCAATGAGAAAAGCTACCTAGTTGATGAGAAAAGCTGTTAACTTTTTAGTTTATAGGTTTTTTAGATTTGAAATGTTCTAAAGCAATTTTGCCATTCCATTAGTTTATAGGTTTTTTAGATTTACTTTAGATTTGTAAAATTGCCATTCTATTGCTGTAAACAGTGTGCATATTACAAATAAAAAGAATATGCAGAATGATGTCTACTAAGTATTGGAAATTCTGCCAAAGTGTATAAGTGGTTAAACACATGTATTAAAGGTAATAGTATTATGGTTTTTAGTATTATAGGCGAGTACCCGCGCATAGAGGCAAAATTTTTAGAAAAAAGCTACCTAGTGTAATAGTGTTTTATTATCATAACTATCACGTTTTTGATATAGAAAAAAAGGATGAAAAGTGTTTCTTGGTAAACCTGTGTAGACATGTAGTAAAAAGTACTTGTATACCTTGAGCCAATACAAGTATATCACAAATATAATGCCTGGTAACTGAGATAAACATACCGGTGGATTTGTAGTAGACGGATAGATATGCCCTGCACCCCCTGAAGCAAGCAACGTCACCTTTGAAATAAATAGTACAACCTACAATTCCCAACAGGAGAATACAAGTTTATGAAAGTGGCAAACTGGGTCAAATGCGTTATTTAAGTGTGGTCGGGGCAATCCACCTTTTTGTTTTCAAATCTTTATGAATAACTAACGTACAATATAAAAAAGTTAAAAAAAAAAGATTTAGGAGGTTTTATGCTTATGACAATATTTCAGAAGACTTTCGACCCATTTCACATTTTGACCCACTTGACTTTCTATATTCTGGTTAGATCTTTTAGCTGCCCATTTGACATTTAGACATACTCAACTCGTTATACTCTAGTTAAATCTATTAGCTTAACCCATTTGACAACTTACAAACAAAACATAGCCCAAATGGACCCTATAAAATGGTATCTAGAGATTAGAGACATATAGATAACAAGCATAATCATCACCTTCAGTGTTTCTGTATTCATTGTGTCGACACCATGACAAACCATCTCAGATCCATCCGGCAAGCCGAGTAAAATGCATATCATATTAATAATTTACATTACAACAATGCTTGGACATTTGGTACGGAGTACTAAATTTCTGTAAGAAGCAAACCTGAGAAGTCAACAAGTCAATTGCAAAATGATGATTGAAAACCGTAATATTGGGATCTTTTTCAATTGCCTTAAGAAGCGCCCTTTCAATCTCTTTCCCTGTCACATCAGCCGTATGTACTATTTTATGATGCGAATGACCACCTTCTCTTGCTAGATGTAGATTTTCGTCTTCTCCATGATCAAATGATGCACCCATCGCTATTAGTTCCCTTATTCTCTCAGGTCCTTCTGTACACACCACCTGCACACATTCATAAATTTTTTAATTTAAAGTCAAATAAAAAATGATGTATGAATATATGGTTACCCGAACAGTCTTCTCATCACATAAATAAGCGCCCGCTACTATTGTATCTTGCATATGACTCTATACAGAGTCCGAAGGGCATAACACAACACTAACACCACCTTGTGCATAATTGGTATTGCTTTCATGAGGCTCAGCCTTTGTTATTTTAGCAACATTTCCATGTTTTGCAACTTCAAGAGCATATCGAAGACCAGCAACTCCACTACCAATAACAGCAAAATCAAAATACTTCGTAGAATCATCTCTAATGCATGATGATATGACTGTTAGGAATGGTCTTCGAGTTTCGCCAAATGGGTAACGATATCTCTTATTTTGCAAGCTGGTAGATACACCACGTGACCTATAAACATTAAAATCAAGACATAGAAATAAACTATATTAGGCCTTCAAAATTATTACAGTACATAAAAATGCCATTTTTAGGCCTTCAAAACTATATTAGGCTTTCACTATACAAATTACCTCATAAAAACCCATTTTCTATAAAGAACTTGTTGCAGTCAGTAACAAAGAAAAAGAAATATACCAATTGAAACAATCATGGTAACACATGATTCGACATGCACCAACACAAGAAACAATCGATAAAAATTAGAGATTACACCCGTAAAGAAAAGGAAAAAAAATAAGATTGCTAAGGGCAAATACGTTTATGAAGTTGAGTAGATAATTAATGCAGCTTGATCCTAAGTTGATGTGCATTATAAAACTGATATTCTGATTATTTTGACGTCGACAATGATCAATTTCTTTTTTTTAACCAAATGAATCTTCTTTCACAATGAACCAACAAATTATTTAATAAATAAGTCATAAAAAAATTCTTAGCAGGATACTTAAATTACCTTTTGACAGAAACGGCAGTGACATCCAAGGCCAAAAGTGAAATGTGTCACTCAAGTACCAAGCGATGTCATCCTGCAGTTAGCGACCACCTGCTTTAAGAGAAAATATGTTTATAGACAAGTATAAATTTGAAAATGAAGGTATGGGGAAATATACGCACCTCCGAAAGTGAACTGTTATCTCCCAATTAAACCCTCTTTACTCCGAACCACTTCCCTATGTGAACTGAGAAGGATGGGTACCCCTCATCTGTCCAAAAAATGGTGGAGTAACACTTGAAAGACCAAAAATTCATCTCACGTCTTATTGAAAAAAATGCTTTCGCGCAAAATAGAATAGAAATAAATATTGAGAACTAAAACTATAAAACCAATATTAACAAATTAATGCATTTACATATCCTGCAAATAATTCATCTAAAGTAAACAAGGTAATCAAAAAATTTGTCAATGTCCTTGGATATGACAAAATAGCTTATCGTTTTGCCCTTTGATATTCCTATGCAAGATATAAAACCAGCATACTTGTTCCCACGCTATATATAGTCAGGCCCTAATTTACCTATCTTCTTCACACATGCAGCCATTTTAGGAGATGTTTGGATGTGTTTTAAAAGTGATTATGTGATATTGCATAATCAAAATCAGATAATCAGCTACAGAAATAGGATGCTAGAGACGGATAGTGTATGGATACGGTTCTGCTGCTTGGAGTTGTACCAATCAGAAAATTGTAATAGAGTATTTGTGTGCTTATTGAATTCTCTTTAATTAAGGAACTAATAGATAGAAACATAAGAAAGATCATCCTTGTGAATGGAGGGGACTGTTAAAGTCTCTATAACTATAAAAAAAGAATGGTAAATATGAGAACATTCTTTAATAATTGATTTTGTTGTGGCTGGTATGGAACTATTAGATTGAAAGCTACAAAATCAGATCAGAAACACATTTTGTTTAGCCAAACAGCAACTTTCATTACTCCGATTTTAATTCAATCCGATAACCAGTTCCCAAACGTGCATTTAAACACCCCTTACTAAAAACTTCTTATTAACCTAAAATTGCAGAACAACCGACTTCCTTTACAAAGGAAATTTTTTAACCCAAAACCAAGAACCCATGTTTTATTGATAATCAGCCCCTTCCCCACCCCCGAACCCATGCCCTCAAACACCAATCAAAACGGCAAGATGGGTTTCAATGCTTTGTAATATTAATTGGAAGGAAACTGAATACATGTACAATATGAAACCTACTGCTATTTATAATAAAACTCAACCAAAAGAACCATGCAACGTGCACCACTGTTTCCTAGTAAACAGCAAACAACTAACTGACCCACGTATTCCTAACAACATGGGAACTGCTTTTATTTTCTCTAGAATCGGTCAAAACCGTGACCCACATACTGACCCATATACTTGGCCCATCAAGATTACCCAACATTCACCCCCGTAATCTTGATGCCTATCACGGTCTCGGCTCCTACAATCATACCCACGAACATGGTCTCGGTCACATACTACTTGCTTGGTCTCTTCGTATTGTGCTTCTCTTCTTGCTTACACAACCATGCACATACAAAAGGAACAATTGCTTTCTTGTGATCACCACACTGGATCAACTTTGTTCGATCTTTCTGTGAATCTTCGGTCATTTGATTCAACAGTTCGGTCTTCAGCTTTTAAAGCTTCGGTCTAGACAACCCGCCGGTCACGATTGTCTCCTTCGGTCTCGGTCTAATCTTTCTCAGATGAGCCTTCGGTCTATGGTCACCTGTGTCGGTCTAGGATTAGCCGCCGGTCTTTTGCGGCTCCTCGGTCTCATGTCAGAACTCACTTTCCTGCCACGGTCATTCTTTCTTCTCTTGCTACTTGCTTGCTATCTAGCACATACTCTTCAAAGTTTCAAAAACTTTGTTCTTGCTCTTACTTTCGAGTTCCAAAACGGTATTGATTTCTTGCTAAAATACCGGTATTGATTTCGTTCATGCTTCTTGCTTATCGATTCTTGCTTATCGATTGTTTCTTGCTTACTAACTTACTGTGATTTCTTGTTGCCAACATGCGATAACATGTTGCTTTCTTTCTTGCTACTCGTCATTTGTTTTCTTTCTTTCTTTCTCGTTCTTGCTACTTTCCACCTTGCTATCTTTCTGTTTCTTTCTTCTCGTCACCCGCTGTGATCAACACTTGATGCTTGCTTTCGTCTTTCACTGCGTGATTACACAGAAGGCAATCATCTCTTTCTTTTTTGCTACCCACCAGGTATGAGCCCCTAAGCTCTTAAACCCGCCGTTTAATCGAACTCAGCTCTGATACCATGTTGATAATCAGCCCCTTCCCCACCCCTGAACCCATGCCCTCAAACACCAATCAAAACGGCAAGATGGGTTTCAATGCTTTGTAATATTAATTGGAAGGAAACTGAATACATGTACAATATGAAACCTACTGCTATTTATAATAAAACTCAACCAAAAGAACCATGCAACGTGCACCACTGTTTCCTAGTAAACAGCAAACAACTAACTGACCCACATATTCCTAACAACATGGGAACTGCTTTTATTTTCTCTAGAATCGGTCAAAACAAATACTAAGTCACTGACCCATTCTTCTTGATTCGTGACCTACATATTGACCCATATACTTGGCCCATCAAGATTACCCAACATGTTTTATGTGTCAGCCAGCGCAACTCGTTGATATCACTAATAGAGCATTTAGCAGATTATATGAACTATAGTTCCATTTAGGCAGAACACATACTGGCCATGGAAACAACATCCTTTGCCTCACCCTTCAAACCAACCTGAGTGAACCCAGGAGGGATAAATTAGTATACAACTTAAACTTACAACATAAATAATGGCTAACACGAGAACACTGAACCTGGTAAGACCATTTTGCATGGGTCAAATCCCGTTTCCCTTGGTCAAGACCATATAGAACCACCGGACCTAGGACTCCTGTCTCCCAACTCTCGTAGTTTCCACCAATATTCTTGAAATAACAAAAGAAACTCATGTTAGTGCTAACAATTATTCGAAAACAATTATATAACCAACTTTTAAGGGGGCTATTATAGACAAAAAGTAAATGCTACACATTGACTACCACTGTTAAATGGAACCGTCTTCATGGTCTTTTCATACCTTATCAAATTTTCTTCTTACGGTTCATGTCTATAACAACGTTAAAACATCTCATTTCATTAAAATGAAAGGACACACACAAGTTTCCAATGTAGTTACACCTTATTTTGTTTCATATCTCAGCATTTGATTCAGTTAATAAACAAATGCATCATTCAATTTTCTTCAATAAGATTCTCTACGACGGCTAGAATTTACTATAAAGAACTTGCTGTAACAAAGAAAAAGAAATATACCAATTGAAACAATCATGTTCTAGTTTCAAGTGAATTTCGTATCAAAATAAGTCACCGTAACACAAACAGTTTAAATCATATAACCGGTTTAACCCAATTCAGTAATCACTAAATGCACCCAATTTCAAACCCAAAAACTAAAAGAACTCATAAAACCCAAATCAAAGATACGATTAACATACTAAAACCTAAATTAATACAGCTATAATTTACAATTAAACAAAGAAGAGACAAATGCAAAAAAGTGCATACCTTTTCTTATGCAGACCATGATATGTATCAAAATCCTTTCCACAATGAGAACACCATACCATCGCTCGCCCAGAATTCATCTATCAGTATAATCAAAGAACATCATCAACATATACATACATTATCAATTAAAGCACAAAACAATACAAAAGGATAAGCAAAGGATATATGAGCAAGCACCAAGCATCCCTAACATATCATGTACCACCTCATCTTGCTCCAATCCATTATTGATATTCTTTCTCATAACCGCTCAGATCCAAACATAAAAAAACAGCCATACCGCCTCCAAAGCCAGTAACTACAAACGCCACCCAAACCAACACCCAAAACCACGAACCGGAACTACCTGAAACCACCTAAACCAACAACAGATGGCGGATTCGCAGATAAGGGCGGTGATAAGATCATGGTGGCGGCAGTTTGTATATTAGGGTTTAGAGAGAGAAATAAAGTGTGTGTTGTATGTATGGATTTTCCAACAATATATTGGACAGCTATATTGGAATGCAAGCTGTGTGTATTGATTCGGTATGATCATGGAATGGAAGCTGTATGATTGAAATTGAAGGATTACCAAAGACAGTTTCAACTTTCAAGCTATCCTAAATTACTTTCAATTTCAAGGTTTCAAGGTCAAAAATTTAAGGATAAGGCAAATTCTCTTTATAAGTAGTAGAGATGGTAACAAAATTCACCACTAAGGGGGTGTTTGGGATTGCTTATTAACGTGATTATGAAATTTAGGGTGGATTAGATTATATTGTGTGATAATGCAATAATGAGATAATCAGATAATCAGATTCTTAGTGCTTGGTAAATCAGATTATTTGATGATCTAATGGATAAAATGATAAAAATAGACATTTCTATATATTAATGTATAACATGAATTTTACATATAACAGTGTATTAAATTTGATCAAAATCATATTATAATGTACTTTTAAGACAAAAAGCGTATATGTTTACCTAAATTTAACACGTAACATAAGGAGATAACTTTAGTATATCCCTCTCCATGAAATGAATCTTTTATTAGTATATTCCTCCATGAAATGAATGATTCATCAACTCTTTTGTTATAGGTCAGCCAGTTAGTTACAAGGGTTGTTAACTTTAGTCCTCTATGTTTTGTTTTTTTTTATGTTTTATCTATTTGGTTTAATTAAACGATTACATGCGTGGTTGCGTATAGCGGCGGCAATGTATAATATCGTTAGTATATGAGTTCGTTTTTTAAGTGTGTGTTTTTAAAAGAAGCACTTACTTTCACTTTTGTTCGTAAGTGAGAAGAAGAAATGAAAGAAGTGCGTTTTTCTCCCTCTTATTTCTGCAAACGGGAAGAGGAAATGAAATAAGTGTGCTTGTATATTTTTTAAAATAAGAGGCAAAAATGTTTTTTTTCTTTCGATTTTGTAGATTATTTCTTTGTTTGATTATCACTTCTTTTGTCTTAAAAATTCCGAATTCACCTCTTCTCTCGGAGAAAAGGTTTGGCAAGTCAGACATAAAACTTACGAAAAAACAAACGCAATAAGTGAGAGTGGAAAAAATATGTGGTTTAAATTATATTAAGTATTTAAATATTTACTCAGTAATAAATTACTATGTCTTTTATAAGTAGGAGAATTTTATTCTAATAATATTACTCATTTTTTAAGTTTTAACAAAATGTGTTTTCTCTTTATATGTGGTAGAGATTAGGGTTAAGCATAATTGACTGCGGACCGAACGAAACCGAGAAATCAAAGCGAGTTGGACCAAACCAAACATATTTCAGTTCCGTCCTCAATCTACCAGAGATAGAAAATTTGCCATTCAAAAAAAAGCATAAGCAGCCATTATGTTTTTTTGGACTCGACCAAAAATTTTGAAGCATGATAACTTTGTCTTTCTTCTATATGTTAGAAACAATATTTATTCAAAACTGGATACTATTTTTGTTATTGGATTGAACTCAAAATTATGATTATGAAGCTATAACCACCCTTTATTCATAGAAAATATGCTTCCGCTTATTTTTATGCAAGTCCATTTACATGAAGGATATTTAATACATGTATAATGTTTCTGCAAAGTTTTAACTTTTAAGAACAAGTGCTAGTATGATTTCAGGAAAAAACTGTGTTAGAAAAGCTGTAAACCAACATTTTAGCCGCATGTCAAGTCCATTTGGCCGACGGCCAAATGGGTTCTGCAACCATTAGTGGTTTTGGGCGTTTCAAGTTGGCGATTTGAACAGTGAAAAGTGTTAACCAACCTTAGTATCAGGGGTGTTTGTATAAGCTTATACGTCTTATTTGTTTTTCATCTTATTTTCAAGGCTTATATAAGTTTATTACCATATGATAAACATATATAAGCCTAAAATCTTAAAATAAATAAGAAAATTAAGGTTTATAAACTATAAGCCGAAAAACAAATAAGTTCTCAAGCGTACATACAAGCTTATTATTTTATGACTACAAAAAAGAAAGAGAAAGAGAGTAAACTTGATGGGCCCACTACTTTTACCAAAACTTGCCTTTCTCCCCTTTTACAAATCCCGATTATTTAAATTTAGAAATCCAAATTCCACTGACAAAATTTCAAACAAACAAAGGTTTCATATTTTTTAATCCAAACCCCACTAAAAACCCATGAAACAAACGGACCCTTAATATATCCATGAAATGAATGATTCAACTTTTTTTATTGGCCGGTTACAAGGATTGTAATATTGTCAACTTAGTCGCTTTTAGTTCACATAAGACTAAGAGTAATCCGACCAAACGAGATGAAAGACATCGCCACCTTAACTTTCTCTCTCTTAGACCAAACAGTGACCAAACACCCGTAATGTGACCAGGTGACCATCATATTTCCAGCTATATAAAGAGGAGGTGACCATATTAGAAAGGAGGGGACCATCAAGTTTTGGCTTCTTTTCTTTCATTTTGTTCGGTCACATAGTAGCCCAAACAAATGAAAAGGTTGGGTGGGTTTGGTCGGTCAAAAAGCTAGGTATAGGGGGGTTCGGTCAGGTCTTGTGGAGACTGACCAAATGAAAAGGTCGAATTACCCTTAGTCTAAGAGCACTTGGTGTGCATAAATTATAAGGCAAGTTATAGCCTTATGCCTTCAATTTAGACTCAACCGTGTGTCATAGCTCCTCGTGCTAAATTCATCAGCCGTGTTATATGACTTTTTTTTTCTTTTTATATTTGTGTTTTATTGGGTTAAGTGTGAGTCATTAGTGCTTGAATGATGAAAAGAGAATATGTTTGTGTTAAGTTATAGGTTGTGAGTTATAGTGAAAAATTGTTGTGATGCCATCACTTATAACTATAAAATGAGCCCTATGACTAATGGGCACCTAGTGCTCTAAGTATTAAAATTCCGATCACAGATGGTTTACGTGATTTTAGGTGATCCGCCGATTCATGTAGAATGTGGGTGTGTATAATGAGCGGTATTTTACAAAGTACAGTGAGTTTGGCTAAGGGTATTTGTGGACGGTTGGTTAGCTAGAGTTTAGTTTTGATTTGTTATTTTCTTGCACCTTAATCGAAACCGAAAGCACGATTAAGTGAATTTTACGTTTTTCTTCGATTCAATTAACCTTTTATCCATAGTAAGTTTTCCTAATTGTTAACGGTGCTCGAAAAGATTTTTCAATCATGTCGCTATGTGAATTATGGAGTAAAAGATTTTTCAATCATTGTTAACGGGTCTTGCCGGATACAGCCGGGTTTGTCCAAATATGGCCGGGTCTGTCAGGATATGGCCGGTTCTGGCCAGATATAGCCGGTTCAGGTTGGTCTGGTCGGGGTCTGGCGGGGGTTATGGCCGGGTATAACCAGTTCTGGCCGGTTATGGCTGGGTCTTGGCCAGGTCTGGCCGGTAATGACCGGTTATGGCCGGGTGTGGCCGGTTATGGCTGGGTCTTGGCTGGGTCTGGCCGGTTATGGCCGGGTCTTGGCCGGGTATGGCGGATTATGACTGAGTCTTGTCCGGGTCTAGCCGGGTCTTGACCGGTGATGGCCGGGTCTCGCCGGTTATGACCAATTGTGGCCGGGTTTGGCCGGTTATGACCGGGTCTTGACCGGTGATGGCCTTGTCTGGTCGGTTATGACCGCGTCTTGGCCGGATCTGTCCGGGTCTTGGCTGGTTATAGCAGGATATGGCCAGGTGTGGCCGGAATAGCCGGAATGTTGGACTAAGATTCCAGCATTTGATGTAAATTAGTAATTGATACTTATCTGTATTTTAACTTAGCAACATATACAGGCTTAGGACTCTTTATTTAAAGGCCTACAAGTATAAAATATATGGGCCTAAGGCCACAGATGAAATTCTAGATAGGTTAGAAATAGGTTTTGACAGTTAAAACTGTTAAAAACAGTTTAAACTGTTGAATACAGTTATTGGCAGTTAAACATGAAAAGTCATGCCTTTTCATGGTGCCTGTTCATACCTATATATAGGGCAATCTCTGTAAACATTTAATATCAATCCTATTTCTGTTATAGTACATATTGTGTCGTTTATGTTTATTTACATACCATATTAGTTCCACATTTGCACACCAAGGTTCCTATACCAAGCCCTGCATAAGACAGCATTATGGAGAGACTAAGTCACAATTCTGGAAAGTGGCAAAGGCCTATGATCAAGTCATATGGCCTATCTAAACATTGGTATCAGAGCAAACTCCTGGGGAGGCCACCAAGAAGAATTGTGCAGACAGAATTCATACAAAGAAAGAACAAAAGAGAGAAGGAGGAAAGGTTCGGAAAATGTATGAGAGAAATAACAAGGGACTGCAGAGAGATGTTAAGAAAGAAACAGGAAGAAATTGAGGCATATAATGCATCTAAGACAAAGGGATCAAGCAACAAAAACTTCATGTTCAACCATCATTCAAGAAAACCTACCATGGATGCAAAAAAGAGGCAGCGGACACAAGAGAAGAAGAAGAGCGACAATAATCGCCATCTCAGTCGGCGGACAAACCACCAGACTAGAGAAGAAGAAGGACCAAGCCTCAAGGAGACAAACTCATAAGAGACGAACTCCCAAACAGAGAAAGAGAGGCGCGGCTAATAAGCAAAGGGAACACAGAACGTGTTCATCAGAATTCAACCTGCGTTTTTTTTAAAAGACGCAAACATGGATGCCAAATTGGAGAAGAAAAGATGTCGAATTGAAGGATATTAGAATCGGTTACAACACCAATCCGGTGGTTAACCAAGAAGATGACGATCTGTCAAGAAGAAAAGAACTATAAGGGTGCCATGATTGAACAAGAAACTGTTTTGAAGAAGACCACAATATTTGTGGATCAAGGCAAAGGATAGACATGCCTTCAAAGTTACTATGGAGATCAAGAAAGATCAAGTAACTATGGAACATGTTTCTGTTCAGAGATTTCTACAAATTTGTAGATGAGGGCTAAAGAAACCTGCCCCGAAGTCACTATGGCGATCAAGAAGATCAAGTGACTGGACGGACCCTGGAATACTTTTTGGAATTAAGCTTTTTAAGGAATGAAGACATCAAGAAGGCATCAAGAACAGGAAGAATGAAGAATACAAAGATTAATAAGATTAGGGGGAATATGTTGGAAATAATAATCCCATTAATCTTTGTATGGCTGCGAGTGGACACCAGGAAGAAGAAAACAATGAAAGCATGCATTTTACAGGCCCTGAACTTATTTTATAAAGCTTGTATTATTGTTTCTATTGGCCTTCTAGGCCCAGACCCACATATTAGAAGGATACGGTTATTTCATTAGGTTTAGAAAAGGTTATGTCAGTTGTTTTTAATGAAACGGTATAACCCTTCATCAACACACCGATTCAACCTTTATAAATAGGATAGAAATTCTGTATTCAAAGTAACCCTTTCACTTTTATATATCAGATTATATTAGGGTTCAAACCCATCTTCTTTGTTCTTTTTTATTCTTGTATGATGATTAATGGCATGATGCTTGTTTGATCATTGATATATGATCCTGGAAACCATAAGAACCTGTGGAAATTCGGCCTATAACTGTTTATCAGTGGTATCAGAGCAAACTCCTGGGGAGGCCACCAAGAAGAATTGTGCAAACAGAATTCATACAAAGAAAGAACAAAAGAGAGAAGGAGGAAAGGTTCGGCAAATGTATAAGAGAAATAACAAGGGACTGCAGAGAGATGTTAAGAAAAAAACTGGAAGAAATTGAGGCATATAATGCATCCAAGACAGAGAACAAGATGATCCACTACAATTGCTTCTATTGCAACATGGATGGGCACATAACAAAGACATGTCCAAGCAAACTCAAGGATGATGCACTAGGAATCACCCAGAAGAAGTACCATGTGGACAAAAGCATGATTTTATGCTTTAAATGCAGAAAGCATGGCCATTTTGCCAACAAATGTCCATCAAAACATCAACTACAATCAACTGTAAGTTTGAAATATCCTGATTTCATTCATTTTAAAACTAGAGGGATAGTGAAAGGCACAGATGAGGGAACATGGGATGATTATTGGTATGTTAGTGCAACAACAAATAAGCACTTGACATCCAACCTTGATTTCTTTGTGAATATTAAAGAACAGTTTCTAGTAGAGAAAATAGAGGGACAACAGAAGTTCCTTTTCACTTATGGTATAGGGGAAGTGATAATAAACAATGAGAAGTCTGGATGTATGATTCCAGGGGTACACTATGCCCCTGAGAGCACACTCAACATCCTTTCAATTGACCTATTAATGCAACAAGGTTTTGAACTATTATTTGATGGAGGGAAATGTACTTTAGAGTACATGTTCAAAACTAAACAAGGAAGGGAACTGGATGTTGATAAGATGAAGCAGATGCATAACAATTATCTAGATGACTACTTTGAGTCATTGGATAAAAATAGGACAGGAAAAGAGACGGAGAAGGCAAGACCTTTGGAGGTCATAAAAGAACCAGAAGTGCACAACTTCCATGGTTTTGTGGATTTTCTGAATTTGATCAAATCAGACAAGATTGACAATAGAGAATGGGATGGATATAGAGGCAGGTTTGAGAAGGTATTAGAGTGGTTCTATAAGCACTACCTAAAGAGAGAACTACCAGGAAGTATACCACCAACAATAGATGGGATCACCATACATCTGTTTGATCTCTACAAACTGATGGAAAATATGGGTGGATATTTGTCTGTGCATTTTGGATTGGAATTTGGAATGATTGCTGAGATCCTTGGTCTGACAAGGTCTGATGGAGAAAAGATTAGAAAGTGCTATGAGACTTACTTAGAAGTCTTTGTTTCCTATTACAAAACAGCTAGAGCACCACAGGATCCAATAAAGATTGAAGAAGGATCAGAAAGCTTGGAAGAATATGAATGGAAGCTTGAAGAGAAGGTTGCAACAGAGGCTGTAGGAAAAGGAAAGGAAAAGAATGAGCACTTTGGGATCATGTTGGAAGAAGAAGGAGAGTACAAGCAATCAGAAACTGCACAACAAGAGAAAGAGAGCCTGACCAAATGCTACAAATGCCAAGACTATGGTCATTATGCATTTGAATGCCCATTGAAGAATAAGAAGAAGATCCAGGACATGTATGCATCACACAAGATCTCTGCACCAAAGCTGGAAGTAGGAATGGACTCAAACAGCTTATCCAGTGAAGACTTCTACATCATCACTTAGGACACAAGCAAGGATTGACATCAAACCCTTTCATCTTAAGGGGGAGAATGTTGGACTAAGATTCCAGCATTTGATGTAAATTAGTAATTGATACTTATCTGTATTTTAACTTAGCAACATATGCAGGCTTAGGACTCTTTATTTAAAGGCCTGCAAGTATAAAATATATGGGCCTAAGGCCACAGACGAAATTCTAGATAGGTTAGAAATAGGTTTTGACAGTTAAAACTGTTAAAAACAGTTTAAACTGTTGAATACAGTTATTGGCAGTTAAACATGAAAAGTCATGCCTTTTCATGGTGCCTGTTCATACCTATATATAGGGCAATCTCTGTAAACATTTAATATCAATCCTATTTCTGTTATAGTACATATTGTGTCGTTTATGTTTATTTACATACCATATTAGTTCCACATTTGCACACCAAGGTTCCTATACCAAGCCCTGCATAAGACAGCATTATGGAGAGACTAAGTCACAATTCTGGAAAGTGGCAGAGGCCTATGATCAAGTCATATGGCCTATCTAAACACGGAATACCTCACTGATTATTTTAAGTGCAAAACTTGTTGAAGGATCATTTAAAGTTCCCAGACCAAAAGTTTCCTCTATGATGGCATGTATAGACGAAGATGTGGAGAAATCCTCCCAAACTCATCAAGATGACGTTGGAAGTGGTGCATCGAGCGGTGGACAAAATAAAACAGAAAGTACCGTGATTCAAGTGGAAGCAAAATGTTTGATTCAGGTAATCGTTAGTTACTATAAGTCATCGTTTTAGTTACTTCAAGCAAACATTTGATGTTTTTCAATGTTTATAGTTAAACCACTGAAAACCACTGAAGAACGATCTGCTAGATATGTTTCTACCTCACTTTCTGAGGTAACATGGTTGTTTAAGATAATGTTTTTGATCTTGTTAACATGATCAAAACTTTTGTATCTGCAACTGGCAATCAAAGTTGTATTTTGCGTATAAATGTTACCAGATTTGCGTCCATACCTAATACTGATTTTGTATTAGCGTGATACCCCTTCATCTGGAAGTTCCAGAAGCGGTGATCATGAGTGTTCTAGGCGTGATTCACCAGAATATGATAGGCGTAACGGTAGGGCGGTCTCAAGGAAATATTAGTGATGATAGGGATCATCAAGACCGTTCATAACCGTCACTTCGTCATGGAAGATATGTAAGTTCAAGGAGGGATTTCCAGGATATTATTGATCAGTTTTTAATTGGGACTCTGGAAAGTCTAAGGGGAAAATTCATCAAAATAGACATTCTTACAACTGGTGGCTATTTTGGTAGAAGCTACTTTACCCTACCTAAAGGTTAACCATACCTCCCTTGTTGATCAGAAAAGCCTAACTGGTGTCTGGAATAAAGGTTTAAACAGATTGTTATGTGTCTTGGTTTTGAATGTTGGCTTAATTCAGAAAGTAGTTTTATTTATGTTTTTCTCCACGTTTTTTTATTTGACCAAATCAAGGCCATGTTGGCCAATTACTTCCTGGTCTTTTGTTTAGTTGAGTAGTGGGAGTTAGTTCCTATTTTGTTGGCATTTTTCTAGTTTAAATAGGCATTATCTGTAGCTATCAAGTATGATGAAATACAGAAACGTTTTGCCCCATACCTTCTTCCCTTTCAATTCACGTAGGTTACTTCTGATTTGATACAAGTTTCAATTTACACTTGGTATCAGAGCTACTGGCATCTACCTAAAACACAACCCGAAACCCGAGCAGATGGGAGATAAAGGCGATAAGAATGAAAAGGAGAACCCTATCAGCCTTCACTATCCGATGTTGACGCGAAGCAACTACGCCGCATGGGCTATCAAGATGAGAGTGTTTATGCAAGCCCAGGGAGTATGGGAAGCTATCGAACCCAGGACCCGAAATACGGCAATCGATGTGAAGAAGGATAAACTGGCACTTGCAACCATTTATCAAGGGATTCCAGAGGATCTGTTGTTGTCACTACCATAGAAGCAAACGACAAAAGACGCTTGGGAAACCTTAAAGACGATGTTTTTAGGAGCAGATAGGGTCAAGACTGCGAAGGTTCAGACTCTAAAGGCGGAATTTGAAACTCTCAACATGAAGGACACGGAGATAATTGATGATTTCGCCATGAAGGTAAACAACATTGTAAGTAATATTCGGGCCTTAGGAGAAAAGGTAGAAGAAGCTTACGTGGTTAAGAAACTACTTCGTTCTGTTCCGAGCAAGTTCTTGCAAATTGCTTCTACTATAGAACAATTTGCAGATCTTGACAACATGACGGTTGAAGAAGTCATAGGACGGTTAAAGGCTCACGAAGAAAGGGTTCGTGGGCAAAGCGAAAGTGGAGAAGGGAAACTCTTATTGACACATCAGGAGTGGTTGGAGAGATCTAAGAAGAAGGGCGATGAAGAACAAAAGACCTCACAACGCAACACTCGATCAAGTGCGTCTAATAATCGAGGTAGAGGAAGAGGCAGGGGAAGAGGTAATTACTCTAATCGTGGTGGACGTCGTGGTGGTGGTTCCTATCAAAACCGAGAAGGAGGACGAGGATCTACAAGTAACTACGACAAAAGCAAGGTTCAATGTTACAATTGCCAAGACTTTGGACACTATGCCTACGAGTGTAAAAATCCACGAAAAGAGAGGAATCAAGAGGCTAACTTAACACAGAAAGATGATGAACCGGCACTATTACTTGCTGTGAGGCACGAAGTAAATGAGGAGGTGTTTTCAAACGAGAAGCATTTGACCCCAAAACTAAGGAACTTGAATGGAGAGAGCAACACATCGAAGGTGTGGTACTTAGACAACGGAGCAAGTAACCATATGACAGGTGATAGAGAGAAGTTTAGTGACATTGATCGATCGGTCCAGGGGTATGTACGTTTTGGTGATGGTTCAAAAGTTAAAATAGAAGGAAGGGGCTCCATCACGTTTGTATGTAAAAATGGTGAGAAACGGGTATTGCAAGACGTGTATCACATCCCAAGCCTATGTAACAACATCATAAGCTTGGGTCAACTTTCAAAACATGGTGATATGATACAGATAAGTGGGGCACATTTATAGGTTCACGACAAGAATGGAAAATTGCTCATGAAGGTGAATCGATCTCCAAATCGATTGTATCAGATAGTGCTGAACGAAGTCGAGCCACATTGTTTATTCGGTGAACACAAGGAACATTCATGGTTATGGCACTCACGCCTGGGACACATCAACTTTCAGAAAATAAAAGAAATGTGTGACAAGAATTTGGTGCATGGTTTGAAAGCGATCGAAAAACTCGACGCATTGTGCAAAGGCTGTCTAGAAGGTAAGCAAACTCGTAACCCATATCCAACACAAACTCTGTACAAGGAAAAAGAGAGGCTGGAGCTTATTCACACAGACATATGTAGACCAATCTCACCCCCGACACCTGCTAGTAATCGTTATTTTTTTCTGTTAGTTGATGATTTTAGCCGTGTAATGTGGGTTTATATGTTAAAATCGAAAGATGAAGCACTTGGTATGTTTCAAAAATTTCGTCTTCTAGTTGAAAATGAAACAGGTGTAAAGGTCAAGACGTTACGAACCGATTGTAGGGGAGAATTTAATTCAAAGGCTTTTACCGAGTATTGTGACAATACAGGTCTAAAGCATCAGTTCATGACACCATACTCCCCACAACATTGGTGTCGTGGAGAGACAAAATCGATCGATAACTGAAATGGCAAGAAGCATGATGAAAAGTATGCAGGTGCCCGATACGTTATGGGGAGAAGTGGTGCGCCAAGCTGTCTACATTCAAAATCGAGTTCCTACAAAAACCCTTGGTGATACGACACCTTATGAAAGAAGGTCAGAGAAGAAGCCTAATCTTGAACACCTTAGAGTGTTCGGTTGCATTGCCTATTCGAAAGTATTGAGAGGGCACCAACAGAAACTTAATAGTAGAAGTAAAATGCTAGTACACTTGGGAACTGAAACGGGCAGCAAAGCTTATCGTCTTTTAGATCCAGTCTCTGGTAGAATTCGAGTTAGTAGGGATGTAAGATTTGAGGAAGGTAAACAGTGGCTATGGGATGAGACAACCAAGTTTAAATAAAGTCCCAGAAGCACCTTCACCATTGAAGGATATAATCAAGAAGATACTAACTTGGAAGATGAAAGTGATTCAACAGATGAACCACTAGAAGTTTTTGAAGGGATAAATGATGAAGAATTCCAGCCTACTCCTCAAACAAACATACATGATGATGAAGGCCTCTCAACTCCTAGTCATTCACCGGCTACCTCTGTGGGTTCAACGAATCCAACATCAAGTACAACAGGTGGTGGTGCTCCAAAAAGGTTTCGTTTGTTAACTGATCTCTATGAAGAATGTGATGAGCTATTATTCATGCAAGATGCAGATGAACCCACATCATATCTTATGGCTGCTAAAGATCGAGAGTGGGTGAAGGCTATGAATGTTGAATTGGATGCAATAGAAAAGAACCAAACCTGGAGCTTAGTTGATTTACCTGTTGGTCGTAAACCCATTGGACTTAAATGGGTTTACAAGCTGAAACGAGATCCGAGTGGTAACATATTAAAGTATAAAGCAAGACTAGTCGCCAAGGGTTATGTTCAAAAACCCGGAGTTGATTTCGATGAGGTGTTCGCACCGGTTGCACGGATTGAAACAATCCGAATCCTACTAGCTCTCGCAAGTTCGCATGGCTGGAAAGTACATCATTTAGACGTGAAGTCGGCATTTCTAAATGGGACGCTGGAGGAGGAAGTGTACGTCACACAACCAGAGGGGTACGTGAAGACCAATCATCCAACAAAAGTGTACAAACTGTCAAAGGCGCTCTACGGGCTTCGACAAGCCCCTAGAGCATGGAACTCGAGATTGGACAAGTTCCTAAAAGGATTGAACTTCACAAGATGTGGGCTGGAATATGGAGTGTACACCAGAAAACAACATGGTAATGTCCTAATAGTTGGTGTTTATGTTGA
Organism: Tanacetum coccineum; assembly: GCA_026074375.1. NCBI lineage: Eukaryota > Viridiplantae > Streptophyta > Magnoliopsida > Asterales > Asteraceae > Tanacetum > Tanacetum coccineum. The sequence goes on from BQNB010000302.1 coordinate 157,750, forward strand.
TGATTTAATTGTAACAGGAAATTGTGATGATGATGTCAAGTATTTTAAGCAACAAATGAACAAAGAATTTGAGATGAGTGACATGGGTTTACTCTCGTATTACTTGGGAATCGAAGTGACTCAACATGAAGATGGTATCACACTTAAACAATCTGCTTATGCAAGGAATCTTCTCTTAAAGGCTGGAATGGCAGATTGTAATCCATCAAAGTCTCCAATGGAACACAAAGAGGAGCTTACGAAGGATGAAGAAGGAGTCCCGGTTAACGCGACATTGTTTCGTAGCATTATCGGAGGCTTAAGGTACCTCACACACACCCGTCCCGACATTGCATATGCTGTCGGAATTGTGAGCAGGTTCATGGAGAAACCTACATTAAAACATTTGCAAGCAGTGAAGAGGATCTTGCGGTACATTAAAGGAACAGTTGACTACGGTCTCGTTTATACCAAGTATCATAAAGGTGATTTAATCACAGGATATTCCGATAGTAATCACGCTAGAGATGTGGAGGATAGACGGAGTACAGGTGGAAATGTATTCTACTTGGAGGAGAATTTGGTCACTTGGGGCTCGAAAAAGCAACAATGTGTGGCACTCTCTTCATGCGAGGCTGAGTTTATGGCTGCAACCACCGCAACATGTCAAGGAATATGGGTGAGCAGGTTGGTTCAAGAGATAACAGGGAAGAAAGCTGGTCCATTTGTGCTTTATGTAGACAACAAATCAGCAATAGAGCTGATCAAAAACCCGGTGTTCCACGGAAGAAGCAAGCATATTGACTTGAGGTATCACTTCATAAGAGAGTGTGTTGAGCGTGGGGATGTGGTTATAAAACATGTTTGCAGCAAGGAACAAAAGGCGGACATTCTCACAAAACCGTTACCTCGAATTCAGTTTATTGAAATGAGGAAGATGATGGGAGTAAAGAACATAACAGATTCTGAATTAGGGGGGAAAATGTTGGCTTAATTCAGAAAGTAGTTTTATTTATGTTTTTCTCCACGTTTTTTTATTTGACCAAATCAAGGCCATGTTGGCCAATTACTTCCTGGTCTTTTGTTTAGTTGAGTAGTGGGAGTTAGTTCCTATTTTGTTGGCATTTTTCTAGTTTAAATAGGCATTATCTGTAGCTATCAAGTATGATGAAATACAGAAACGTTTTGCCCCATACCTTCTTCCCTTTCAATTCACGTAGGTTACTTCTGATTTGATACAAGTTTCAATTTACATTGAAAACCTTTGAATCTTCTGATGTGTTTGGGATAGGCAACTGTATTGTATTGTAGATCTGAATGGTCTTCTGATGTGTTTGGCTAATCGAAATCGCACGTAAGGATAGTTTCCTATTTGGTAGCAAATGAAATGATCATTAATTTGGATAGTTATGGATAAAAGGCTTGCAGACTGGAAAATGTCATGAAATTATCTGCCTCGAGTGATTAACTGGTTGGATTTGGAAATATCTGGTTATTAAATAGCAGTTATCTTTGAAGGAGTGTTTGGGTTTGAAGATTGGTCAGATGGCTATGTACCTTTGGTACTGAAATCCTTTGACTAATAAACTCTCTTTTCTCAGGAATGGCTATGCAGTCATTGGATAGAAGATACCATAAGGATAGCTTCCTGACATAGAATGCTTATCTTCTGCTATGGTTAGTTTGCAGCTGGATAGCTTCCTGTACTTGATAGTAGATACCGTAAGGATAGTTTCCTGACATAGAAGGCTCTTTCAGTATTCTCAAGGTTCGAACTTGATGGAAAATGATGATGAGTTTCTGTTGTGATGAATAAGTGTTGGTCCAGATAGATATATTTTGGATGGTGAAGGGGCCGTATTGAGCCTCATAAATCATCTGTTAGTGTTACAGGTTCCAAAAACAGTCACAGCAACTAACTAACACTAGAACAGATGGCTATTTCGACCCGTTTTACTTATGAGTGGTAGAACCTCCCAAAATCAATTACTTTTAGTGTTATCAGATATATTGAACTTATTAATGTAGAGTACCGAAAAAAACTTATGTAATTTTCTTCCTTTATTTTACAGAGCTGCAACAAGCCCCTTGGAGCTGTTTTTCTGGCTACATCGACCGTATAAAATGGTTCAGTTCAGGTTAAGTTAAAAATATATTAACTCCTAAAAAAAGAATACTCAGGCTTTTGGGCATCAGACACTTCCACATAATTAATGGCTGCAAACGAAAAGCATACCTGGAACAATTCATCTCGCACCAAAAATATTGGGAGGTACTGACGCTGTTCAATTAGTGATTTTGGTTAGTCAACTTGTCATACACTACTCGAAACCCTTATTGCTTCCACTCAAAAGAAGAGAACGAACACAAATGACATCAGAATAGTCACTTAAGATATCGAACAATATGATTAAGACAATATTGTGGCAAGTAAAACTTCAGTAGAATTCAACACCACATATTGGATTGAGGAAAATTAAACCACACATAATCATAAACGAGTTTGACACATATGATGCGTCACTAAACGTACTATTACGTCTCTTACATTTATGCAACAAGAAAATTATACCACACGTACATATGTGCTTGACAACGCAACATTTATTTATCTACTAGATGCACTGCTCCTTGTCGCAGTTACTTTCAACTTCACAATGTAAGCTTGGTATTTGACCTGAGAGTTCAAAAAGACAAGAATAAAACCATTTTAGTGTTGATTTATTAACTCATGTAAAATCACATTCTACAAAAAGTAAGAACAGAGTACCTTATATATTTTGGAGCACATCGAGAATACGCTGCAATTCAGTAACAACGATTTCTATATTCATTCGTTGGGGCGGGGAATCCACAGAGCATGATACTCCAATCTTGATAGTTGCAGTCAAGCATTCTTCCACTTTCTTGGCATTCGCTTCCGTACTTTGCAACACAATTGCATCATCATCAATAACATCGATTACATGATCTGGTAATGCCATGGAAGCAAATTTATGAATGCTAAGACCTTCATTAAACATGTCGTCTGTCGGCTTTTTCCAAAACTGTAGACGTCCCCACTACTTGTCATCTTGCTCCCGATACCATACTCTACAAATGAAAAACAATTGATTAATTAATTTACAAACTATACATGTAAGTAAATATAAGCATCATGGAATAAAAGTAGAGTTACCTGGAGGTGCATAACCAATTGTTCCTTTAACCCCGGTTGAGCTGTTTTGGTTTAAGTCTGTACCAAGTAGTCGAGCTAAACCAAAGTCTCCGACATGAGCCACCATATCATCATCAAGTAGAATGTTACTAGGTTTCAAGTCACCGTGAACAATCGTTGTTTGGCAACGAATGTGAAGATAGTCAAGTGCGGTTGCAACATCTCTGAGAATATTTATTCTTTGAAGAAGATTGAGTTTAGATGTATTTGCACTTGAATGAAGCCAATCGTGCACACTTCCATTGGACATAAACTCGTAAACCAAAGCTTTGAAATCATTGCCTTGATAATCAACACTTGAACATGAAGTTATAATCATCAACAGATTACGGTGTCGAATATTCCTCCATGCTTCACATTCTGCTACAAAACTTTTGTGAGCACCTCGATTTAGAAGAGGCAAAACTTTGATGGCAACAAATCTATCATAATTGGCATCAAGGATTCCTTTATAAACAGAGTTGAAGCCACCCTCCCCAATTAAATTCTCTGCAGAGAAGCCATCAGTAGCCTTGAGAAGTTCATTGTATGAAACTTTCAAGAACCGTTCATTCCCTGAAGATTGAGATGCTTGGCTGTTGCGTTTCTTCTTACACAAAAGATACACACAACATAATACGATGAGGAACATCGGTGCAACTAAAATGAGTAATATGAAGAAAGGAAACCTTTTTTTCTTACTACGCTTTTCCTTGCATTTGGGTAACTCAAGTATACCCAACCCACCACAGAGCTTATTATTCCCCAAAACTGAAAATGCACTTGCATTGGCAAACACTCCTACAACCGGCACTTCACCCTCAAAGTCATTGAAAGATAGGTTCAAAAAATCAAAGGAAACCCATTTGTCTAAGAATTGAGGAATTTTGCCAGACAAATTATTTTTAGAAATGTCTAGTACCCCCAATCCTCCCAAGGAACTTAATGAAGATGGTACGATGCCTTGAAATTGGTTGCCTCGTAGGTTTAACCATGTAAGGCTAATGCACTCACCAAGGCTACTAGTAATGGTGCCCGTTAAATTATTATAAGATAAATCAAGAAGGCTCAACAACTTGAGATCTTGAATCTCTGATGCTAATGAACCAGACAGGCGGTTTTTAGAAAGATCTAAAAAATAATTTAGTGATGGAAGTTGAAAAAGTTGCTTTGGTATTTTACCACTGAGTCTATTGAGTGCAAGGCTTAAAGCATTAAGGTTTTTACAATTCCCAAGGCTTGGTGGAATATGGCCTTCTAATTTGTTGGAATCTAAATCAAGTTCAGTCAACAATGATAAGTTCCCAATGGAATCAGGGATAGGCCCTGAAAATTGATTTCTATATAGACTAAGCAATTGTAGCTTTTGAAGTTTGCCAATGGTAGTGGGGATTTTTCCTTTGAATCGATTAGAGCCTAAACCCAAAGTGGTCAAGCCAACTAAACCCAAACTGCACCAGATTAGTAATATTGTTTCTGTTCTAAACTGAGAAAGCTGAGTTGATCAGAAAGATTACCTATTGATATCGGAAGCACTCCTATAAAGTTGCAATTAGAAAGAAACAATATTACTAATCTGGTGCAGTTTTTCAGAGAATCAATAAGCTTCATGTCATCAGCTTCTCCGCGTCCATGGAAGTTGTTATCATCCAAGAGAATTTTATAAATATCTTGTAGTTTTGAAAAATCGATTGTCAACTTCCCACTAAAATTGTTGACACCCACATCAAGATGTCCTAATTTAGAACAATTAGAAATAGAAGGTGGAAGTGATAAGCATTGATATGCCGATTTCCACAGGTCTTTGATGATCTCCAGGATCGATTTATGATCAAACAACATCATGATGAACATCAAACAAGAATAAAAGAAAGGGAAACAAGGAAGATTGGGTTTGAACCCTTCTGCAGAATTTTATTGATAATGAATAAAGTGGGTTACAAGATTTGTTTACATGGAGGCCTATATATATGAGAGAAACGGTATGACTCTTGGTGAAGAGTCGTGATGGTTTGTAGAAACCAACATGTCTGTTCCTTTTATCAACCGTTCCTCTATCTAACCTAATCTAGGTTTTCGGGTATGGGCTCTAAGTAAACATGTTCTGGGCCTGCGATTTTTGGCATAACAGACATTAAGTCCAACAGTTCCCCCCTAATGTCTTGATGCCAAAATCTTCTCGTTCGTTCCTTGCTTTGTTCAGAAATTTGATTCTTTGGTGCAGATGCTTGCTTGAATCTTCATGGTTTGGGTCTCGGTTTATCTTGCTATGAACCACACAGGTTCGAGTCTATCTTGCTATGAACCACACAGGTTCGGGTCTTGCTTGCTGTGAACCACAAAGGTTCGATCCCTCTTGCTAAGAACCATGAATCTTCCTTGCCTTCTGTCTGCTTCTTTTCTTTCTGAATCTATCTTGCTTCTTTTCTGAATCTTTCTTTCTTTTCTGAATCTGTCTTGCTATGAATCATCTTGAAGTTTCAATCTTCATTGGCAGTATGATGTATGCATTAGTTTGTGCTTGCCTTCCTCTTCCTCCTTGAGGGTAATTCCAAAATGCTCGACTCTTCCTTTCTCTTTTGCAGCCAACGATCCATCCATGTTACCATCTCCGTGGTAATCTTCGAAGCGCCTAATGCCTTCGTATCCTCCAGTGGGATTCCTCGATGATCTTGCTGCCTTATAATGCGAGACAAGGGCTTCCAAATAGTCAAGGTAGCATCTTTGGATCTCTATTCCATCGGATCTCATTAATCCTAGGATCTCTGCAAGCGCTCTAAATTTTCTGGCAAAAAAAAATAAAAAATCTTGGCCAAACTGTTCCATACCATCTATAAGTTTCTTCATCCGCTGCTTTTTATCCAAGGCAGATTTTCTTGAATGATGATTGAATCGTGAATTGGAGTGTTGTATGATCCCTTGGGCTCTGATGCCACTGATAAGCATTGATATGCCGATTTCCACAGGTCTTTGATGATCTCCAGGATCGATTTATGATCAAACAACATCATGATAATCATCATATATTAAACAGGAATTAATGAAGAACAAGAACATGGGGTTGAACCCTTCTGCAGAATTTTATTGATAATGAATAAAGTGGGTTAAATGTTGATTACAGGATCCTATCTATATATAATGAATGATACGGTGTGAATAAGAGACGTGATGGTTCAGAGAAACCAAACAACGTATCTTTTCATCCTTTAATAACCGTTTGTAACCAACTAAACCTAATGGGCCTAAATATCTAAATGTGCAGGCTGTGTAAAAAATGAGTCCATGGCCTTTTCCTTCTTCTGGTGTGTCGTTTTCCAGCCAAACATAGGAATAACATGGTTGTTACTCCTTCACAAAGATTAAATGGATTATGTTTTTCCAACAGGAAGAACTCCGGTGAGTTCGTTATCCCATAAATGAAGCCACTCAAGATTTGGGAGCTGATTACCAATTTCTGAAGGAAGACTACCAGTGAGGTGATTAACAGCTACGGAAAAATTAACTAGGAGTGAGAGGTTGAAAATGGAACGAGGGATGCTTCCATATAAGTTGTAGTCATAACAATAAGATACGGTCAAGCTTTTCCAAAGAATGGTATCTGGAATGCTCCCACCCAACGGGTTTCCTGAAGCACCTAATATTTTCATTGATGTGATATTCCCCTAGAAAGGTGGGATTCCACCTGTTAACTTATTGCCCTGAATTACAAGAAGAGAAAGTTTTGAGAGTAAACTCATTTCCTTGGGTATGCTTCCAACTAATTTATTTGTACCGAGCACAAGCTCTTTGAGGTTAAAACAACCAGACAAGTTTGCCGGTATGACTCCACTGAACTTGTTTTCATGAAGATGCAGACAACGTAGCCTAGATAGACGACAAAGTTCATGAGGAATGGTTGCTTGAAAGCTGTTGTTTCTAAGAGAAAGATCACGGAGGAAGCTGAGGTTTCCTACATGAGGAGACAACGAACCTTCTAAGCCTTGTGATTGTAGTATTAAAAAGTCACTCGTTTGTGCCGCTTTCCACATGAAATACCACTCCATTCACAGAAATGAAATGAATGGTTCCACGAGGCTAGAACTTTGTATGGATCATGAGTGATCTTTGACTTGAATGACAACAACGCCAGATAATCAGTCTCATTACCGCCATTGGAAGCAAAAATAGTGGCGGAAGTAAGACATATTAATGAGAGACTATAAAAGAGAAAAGAAATATATGAGGAAACTGATAAGAAAATCATTGCTTGTGGTGACTTCATTTTTAGAAATTTACTTAAAATAATAAGAATAAGTATTGGCTTTTTATAGTCGGGTTGAGCCAGAAAATTTGATGAATAATAACTAATTTCAATATGTAATCATATCACGAATGACTTTAAAGAAGACTGCACTTATATTGCATTATTGTCTATCATCCACTTATTCCTTCACTAATAGTAACTGATTTCTATGTATATATAATCATATCATAAAAGACTGAAGAAAACTTGAGAGTGGGAAGACTAGACTTATATTGCATTATAAAATTAATCACACCATCCAAATATCACTTCTAGGATGCAACTTGTAAACAATTAATCATGCATTTTGGTATTGAAATTCTACACTAGCAGCTATCAATTAGTGTAATGTCTATTAGATAACTTTAAATGCGATTCTTTATTAATGTATCTGATTCTATTACGATCAGCACATTCATATATTCCAGGTAGAGACTTGATACCTTTCTTTTGGCTGTACCTTACTATCATTTGAAGGTATTGGGTTTCTTTATTTCCATAATTTTCTTTCTTTCTATCTATCAAGGTTTGACTTCACTCAAGTTCATTTGTAAATGAAATACTTTAAATGCATAAATCCTATGTTCCTATTAATCTTGGTGGTGCTTGATAGAATACAAACTTATAGGATAGGAGAACTTTTACATCTAAAGTTCGAAAAAAAATAACAGTTTTTTTGACATCTTGATTAAAATCAAAATAACAATGAAATTGAGATTTCAACATTATATGATCTCCGAAAGCTAATAAGATTAACTTCCAAGTTAAACCATGAGCAACATAGCATATGCTTTCTAAAATGATTAAACTGTTTATGTGGACACTTCAATTTCAGTGGTGTCAAGATATATAAGTGTTTTGAATAGGAAAACACTAAAAACATTGGCCAACCCATAGTAACTATTTGTTGCTTGTTAGATATTGGAAGGTATAGTCTTGAAGCAATAATATGATAGTCCATTTTTAACAAATATTAGCTGATTTCTATGTATAATCATATCATAAATGATTTTGAAGAAAACATGGGAGTGGGAATACTAGACTTATTACTTTAATCATCCACTAAGTGGGTGTTTGGCTAGCAACAGTTATTGTCTATCATCCACTAATTCCTTGACTAGTAATAACTATTTTCTATGTATAATCACAAAAGACTTTAAGACTACTCGGGATAGGGAAGAGTAGCATAACCTATAATGTAAGAGATAATGGTCCAAGTTGTAAACAACTTGTAAACATTCAATCATGCATTTTCATACAGAACCACTAGAAGCATTTTATAATTACGAGAACATTCATATATTCCATTTTACAAACAATATAACTTGTTGGAAGTAGTAGAGAAAATAAAATCTGCTCTTTTAATCGTAGAAACTTACCAACGACGCAGTACCTTCTTACGTTCATTTGCATATGTTTAATTAAATGTCTTGACGAAATACTTTACAATTAAGGTAACTCAATTTATTAACTATCATTTTAGCATAAATCCTTTGTTGCTATGAATCTTGGTGGGGCTTGAAGGAATGTGGACTTATAGGATAGGAGAAGTTATTTGAGTTTTAACCCATTAAAAGTATTTTGGTAGAAACAGTATTTAATGACAACTTCGTTTAAAAAAAGATTCAGTACCTCATTTGATTTTTTAATGTTTATATAAAAAGAAGATTTGGGGAGTGATAAAGAACCTGATATATATGGAAAATGCAAATGATGATTGGAGTGATATCATTGAAAGCTTACGGACTATGTATTGCAAAATAACATAAAGAGTCACTACAAAAAAAGGGGCTATAGTGACGGAAATTTAATGACGAACTATATTTTTCGTCACTAATACAATTTTAGTGACGATATAGAATTGTCGTCACTATATCTCGTCCCTTGCATATATTTAATGACGAAGTAATAAATTGTCATTAATATACGTGTTAGTGACGAAAGTATTTGTCACTGATTCTAGTACTAATGGTCCACGTCTAACTCATTTCTTGTTACGCTCCTTAGTCACGAAATTTTCGTCACTCAACTTTGGATAGGTAGTCACTAAACTGATAATTGTAATCGAATAATAATTCACATCGTAATTTTTCACCTTCTCAAGTTAAAAAAAAAACATAGAAAAAGAGTTAGAAAAAATACTTTTACCTTAACAAAAAAAGGCATCACGTGATTTTAATAACCTGAATCATATTAATTAATCTAGTGATGAATGCCTTTTTGTTACTATTATAACTGTTAGTGACGATATTTGTTCGTCATAAAGCTTATACAAACTTAATGACGACACTTTTCGTCACTCACTTGAACACATACATCATTCTTTTTTTTCTATCTAACACTTAAAAGTAGGACTTAAACTGACAAAATGCTTTAAGCTATGTTTATATAGTGGTTCTATTATTATGATAAAATGCTTCAATGAAAGCATTAGTAGTTGTGGCCTAAGTGTTTGATAAAATGCTTCAACGAAAATATCAGTAGTTTATGGCGCAAGTGTTTGATAAGATGCCTCAGTGAAAACATTAGGTCTTGACTGGATTGATGTGGTTTCAGGTGGAATTAGGTTGTAATTTTGTTCGGATTTAAAGTTTCGGTTAAGTGATTCCAGCTCGTTAACAGTTGTTAACTCTTGTAGAAATTGGTTGAGTTTATATATTTTATAATCGATTTTCAACTATAGATTTTTTTTGTTCAGAGTACTATTGAAGCTGTTTGAAATTTTATAAATGCTTAGAGTGTTCGATATGCACGCAATTTTACATTGCTATGAGTTAATTAATAGATAATAAGGTTGAGTGTTTTAGTTGCATCAGGTCATGTAGATCGTTACAGACGATTGCATTTTTTAGGTTGAATAAGGGACCTATTATAAGATTTTTTACTATGGACTTCGGTACCTTCATTATAGTGGATATGAGTGTCTTTAAGTGTTCTACAACTACACTAAGGACTGAGATAATTAGACTTGGGTATATGTATATCAAGTATCAACGATGGTACCAGTATCATCATTCAGATAACAAACTAATGTTTATTTATATTCAAATATTATATTGATACAATACTAACATACATTATATTGATACAATATTAACAAACATTATAACACAATCACACGCTAGCTTTGTGGGTTGCACCACTTGCACAGTTGCAGTACTGTTGACACAAATTAAGAAGTGGTTGTAACCGTTATCGCGAAGAGGTCGTGGATGATGGTCCCAATATCCATTCGATCTTGTGGATATTCAGAAGAGCATTGAACCCCAATTTTTACTAATGAAATCAAACTATTATCATTGACATCCTCGTTTAGAAGCACTTGATCCACAATCTGAAGTACAGAACCATAGAACAAAGCACTCCTAGCGTAGGAATGCAAACTTAGCCCTTCTTGAAACATTGGATCAACTGGTTTTTTGCTTGTCAACATCTCTAACAAAAGGATCCCATAGCTATATATGTATGATATTGAATCAATTTATGGTGGTTTTATCTTTGCAAATGAGGGTGCACCAACTTACACAGTAAGTTTAATTTATGTTTTTTATCCAACACAATTTATCTATTGTTAACTAGGTGTTAGTGTAAATATAATTGTCTTGTGGCTGCTGGTGTTAAGTTTATTTTATGTTCTTTATCGTAGAAAGGAAGGCTAGAGAAGAAGCCGCCAAAATTTTGTATACCACATGAAGGATAGGTACGGCATGCTTGCAGATATGAAATTCTGGTTAAATCTTTCCATGTTACTATAACTCGATTTAAATCCATTAAATTACACAGGTTTATATTCACAACGATGATAATGATTTGAGGGCACGTGTCTGGACAATGACGGAGGATATTCCAGATATAATTACAACTGTGTACTCTTCTGTAAGGATCACTTTTTAGCTGATATATTACTTTTTTAAAGGCCATTATAATTTTCTAAGTACAACTACAAACAATAATTGTAAGTATCATCTATTCCTTAAGGAGTAGAAACAGATGGTGAGAAGGGGGGACCACTTTATAGTTTTGCTATCACATACACCTGGAACTCATAGCCAGTACAAAAACACTCAAAACATGTCAAAGTAAATAAGAGATAATATGCACATCCTTGGAAGTGGCAGAACCAGAATACCAGATTCAAACATCTAGAATATATTGATAGAATATTGTAAGTTATTTGATAGAAAATGAGCAATAAAGTGTTTTGAGGCGAGTCCGACCCATTTTGACCCGTTACCCAACTTGCTAATCTTACCACCTCTAGAAATTATGAATCGTGTATCTATTCCCTATCCTGTGATGTAGTCAACCCTTTCGTAAGTATGAATGTTAAGTTAGCTGATATCAAATATCCTCTGATGTAATCAGCATATAACCTATCAAATATATTTGTCCGGATGGAACCATTTCTACATAGTTTGCAGCCACCTGACTTCCTCAATGTAACATTTTATTTTTTCAATCCTAGTTGCAAAAGCATTTGCCGCTGCAACTGCTCTTGTCTTTGGTGGAGCGACATTGACTATTGGACTTGCAGTCTCACAACTTAAGCTACATACCCTATCTATGTATCGTAAAGTTATTTTAACACTTACATGTCTGATTTCGTTATGGATTTATTGTGTATTCTTTTTTTGTAGCGCGCTAACCAAAAGAAGAATGTCATGCTTTCTATATGATGTGTAGCATGTGTTACCATGTACTTAGATAGCAATAGGTTTTTTTAACCAAAAATTGAATGGTTTTTCTGCTGTCCATCTAGGTGCTCTATCACAAAGTGAATGGTTTTTCTGCTTGTCATCAATGTCGCGATCACTATTCATTATAGTGTTATGACCAATTGGATTATTGTACACTTGTACTGTCGCTGAAGTCTCTTTTAACCGCGTTATCTCATGGTGATCATGACACTCTTATTGTGGGAATAATACCTGTTTACTAATTTGTATCCTGTCTTTTGGGGAACATTGCTTGAAATGTCCGTGATACATGCTACTATGGCCTGTTATAAAAATATTACTTATACGAACATGATAGTTTTTTTGACTCATTTAAAAATATATTTGGACAGACTTGGGAGCCGGAAAGGGTTCAGGATACAATTCCATAATTCCTGATGCTCCAGTTGCGGAGTCACATCCCTTTAACTAAAGTGTTAGCAGAGAAAATTGGTAACTATGTTGACCAATATGTGAAGGCCATGGAAAAGGTAAGTTATTAAATTAAACTGGAAGTATATAGATGTTCTGGTTACTTTCTTTATTCTTAATGGATGTTTCTTTGGCACTTGGAATAGGTCAAACTAAAGCAGGGATTAAAAATTGCGATGAGCATCTCTGGTGAGGGAAATGCATACCTGCAAGTAAGTCCATAAGCTTGCAATTCTGTTTTTGGAATTGCTATATTTGAACGGATGATAATAAAGACATTAACATTAACGAACTTACTCCTATTTACTAATGAATACAGGAAAGTCGATTCTGGAAGCTTTATAAGGAGAACCTACCTTTGTGCTCCATATTCATGAGAACAACGGGGGAATAGTCTATCTTCTTGCATGCCTCTTAGAACCTTTTATGCCATCATTTTCCATTGAGGCAAGTAACTTTCCATTCGGGTTTGGCATTAGATTCTGCATCAGAAACTTCGGTATTCCTGCTGTTGGCATGGCCTTCCCTGGCTATGTTTGCTTCTGGAGTCTTAATGATGTTTGAGTCTGTTTTACTGACATTTCTATGTATTTCTGTATACAAATTGTTATTATTGTCACAAGCTGCCTTATGAAGGATATGAATGGCATGACTGACATGTATCGAGCAAATGCTATCTGTAATCTGTGCCGCATCATAGATGGAACACTTCTTACACAAATCGAGAGGCACACAAGGTATTCATTAGCTACAAGTACAACCAAGCGTTTAGAAAATTGCAGTATGTTGCGAATTTGTTTAGTGATTCTTCATGGATTTTTTTACGTATCTTTAATTATCTGGTATTGCTCTACTGTAAACAACCGCAGAGATTGTGAAAAGATGGAGCAATGAGGAACAAGAGCTGTTGAGTCAACTTGCTCTGCTTACCAGGTATCATTTTGATGCTCATTGTATACTCGTATTATTTATCTACAACTTATAAGAAAATCCAAATGAATTACTGCTTAGTCTTCTACAACTTAGAATTCTTTTGTCTATTAGTGAAGTTTGAACAAATTTCATAGATGTGGAGAATAGGCGATTTGGTTAATGGGTCAAAGTGGGTTTGCGTAAAAACACCTGCCTTTTGTGTTCCAAATCGAAACGGGTCGGGCCGGGTTCGTTGACCAAAAAGTTTCAGTTTTTTATAACTAAAATGTATATCAAACAGGACTAAAAATTTAGTAAACTTTTGACCAGTTTCACCTATTTGCGCCCTTAGGGATTAAACATAGCCTCAAACTATAAAGTTGGCTGTTCTAAAATCTGATCACAACAATACAGGTTCAGACTTTCAAAAGTTTGTATTTGAGTAGCTTGTTACTTTGTGCAGACACTTCGTTTGGACTGTTGTGCTTTGAAATTGTTATTTTTATGCAGGGGAGTGATGATTATGATCAGACCGAAGAGCCTGAAGATTATGTTGAGGCTCGAGATGATGTTTAGTTGAAGTTTGGATGGAGGCTAATATCCGTACATGTAGAAGTTTAAATGCATGATATACTTGTAGAAATAGTTTACCACTTGAGAAATCTCTTATAGAACCTTGATTATCTCTTTATAACTTTCTTGTTGGAAATATATGCCACAAATTGAATTATTGTATAAATATGATGTTTCGGCTTTAGTATGGATCAAGTAATCTCTTATTATTGATTAAACAAATGTTTTGCATTTTCGCCTGCAAATACCCATGTTTACTTTTGGTACTCCATTATCCGGATATAGGATTTTGGAAAGTGACGACATATTTCGTCACTATTGGACGTTAAGGTTCGTTAGTTTCTCGTTAAGTTCACCCAATAAGTGACGCCTTTCTTTCGTCACTAATTACATCAAATAGTGATGATTTTAGCCACTTTAGTGACGAAATTAAGTAAAGAAATGGGTTGTCACACACCCTTAAGTGACGACTTTAGTTCGTCATTAATTTAGTGTCGATTTTAATTTCGTCACTTAAAAATTTGTGACGGAGCTATTGTGACGACAAGTGACGACATCGATTTTCGTCATTAAGCTGGTTTAGTGACGAATTTTCCACTATTAATGACGGTTTTCCATTCGTCATTAAAGCCCTTTTTTCTTGTAGTGATATATACATTCTGCCGTTAAAAAAAAGGCATAAAATATAAAAAAACAAACGCAACCTTAGTCTGTTAGCCGATGGGCTTTAGCCCGTGCATCATTTACCCACACGGTAAAAATCAACGATGGTAGAAAATTTTAGAGTTTATGTTGACCTGCGCTTCGCTACGGGATGTTTGGTGTATCTTTAGAATTCAAAAAGTAACAGCATTATTGTTGTATGACAAATCACCACCTTCCCTCATCCTCTTGTATGGACATAACAGTGACATGTAATACCAAATACCCATTAATTCCAACAGCATTACATAGAATAAAAGTATTCCCTGCTTAGACATTATAAAACTCAAACAAAGATAAAATCATCAATGTCCCTTCGTGGAGAAAGAGCATCTTTGCATCTTGTTGTTGACGTTGCAACGTTGCTACTGCATTCCAGTGTTGATGGTGCGGTTGCCGCTCCACTGCAGCCTTGACGTTGATGACGTTTCTACCTGCAAATCGCATTGTCCGATGATGAGTTCTCAACGTATACAACTTCAAATCTAGAAACCCGTTGGTACTGTTGTTAACTCAATTATTCGCATATATTCAATTTTGATTCTAATGATGGAATAAGATATCAATAAATAAGTATGCTGCTTGGGTAGACCTTTGGTTTTGCATAATAATTTAGATTAGATTTGTATTAAATCTATTTCCTCTTCTACTTATGCACTTGTCTGTTACCTGCATATAATCATGCATACCCACACAACGTTTTTCTAATAATATGATCTATAGAGGTTTTATACATTAATAATATTGTTTGGGTGACTTGCATCCTATTTGACCCGCTCTAATTCTGCTATTTTTTAGCCCATATGTGTCCTAACGCTAAAAATAGAATCTGGCTAACTTTCGAAACATAACTCAGTGTATGCATGCGCTTGACGTTTTCCATTACAATAAGCTAATAAGTCATACTTCATACAAAAGGTGTGGTACCTATAACAGGCCTCGTGATAGAAAAAGCCCTAACATGAACTAAGTGTTTCTAAAGCGATATCACATACTAAAGTATAAAGATCCTAAATAAACTAATCATACTCAAATACAGAGACAAAAAACTTCAAATCACATAATGTAGTCAAATTACATAAGACGGAAAACCATCACCTTTTTCTTCTTGTATGACGGGGTGTTTGGGTAAAGCTACTTATCTTCTAAGCCAATAAGCAGTTATGAGTGTTTGAATGAAGCTTATAATGTGCTTACACAAAGTAAATAGGTACCTATTTACTTTCAATGTAGTCGGCAAAGCTTATAATGTTTCAAGAGCAATAGCCGACTACACTTGCAAAGATATTTGGTGAGCTTTGCCGATTAGCTGATTTTGCCATTGTCGTTCTTACGTTTACCGAAAGTGTTATCCCAAGAATATATTACTTCTGTTAATGATTAATTCTTATAAAAAATTGATTTTTTTATCAAATAATCTAAAAACTCAAAAGATTGGTACTGTGCTCACATTGAGGTGCAGGTCCTCACGATGTAGTTGCGAATGTTTCTAAAGAAAGTATACTTAGTTTACTTATTCGTTGAAGAATTATTACACCTCCCTTGTATATTCCTTCATGGGGCTTAATGCAAGACTAAAGGGTTGTTAATAGAAGAACTTAGTTTCGAGTACTTACATATCAAAATAACGATAGTAATTGAACCCTCCGGTGAATCCAGTGGCATGATATTTGGATGCAAACTAATCAAGGTCTTCTTCTGTGAACCAAAGAGGTGTATGGAGGTAGGTTAAAAATCTTTGCATAGTCTTTACACAGCTTTGGTGCACTTGGATTTTGATTGCAATAACAAGCGGCAAGCTGTCTTTTGGTATCGACATTTGCGAACTCCTGTTCCCATCCAATTTCCTGTTGACATTAACAATACATTACTGTTTATTTGATGTTGGAAAGAAAATCAAAATGCAAGGTTTCAATTTAAAAAAAATTACATTTAATGTTTGGTTACATAACTATTACTGCACCTCCTTATAATTAACTTTTTGTTTACAATAAAGCAATTTTACACTTTAATAATGTTGTACTGTGAAACTATAAAGCTAAAGTGGTATATTCTGATTTACTTAAACATCTCAAATTTAATAATCATGGTGTGTTGGTTTTTACTTAATCATACCTTCTATCTTTACACGTTCGCATACATACTTTTTTCAGTGAGGCGTATGAAATTTGAACAATAGTACTATATACATGCAAGAATATATGGCTGATATGTCTTTATTTTAAGGGTAAAGTAGATAACTTTGAACTTTATAATTCGTCTTTTTTTAATCAATAGTGACAACCACACACAGCTTCTTCACAATCTTTGTGAGCACAATTTCATCTCCTTGATCTATGCACATATGAAGAGCGTGCATTGCAAAAAAAAGAGAGTCCTGTGAGAAGCCATTGAAGTCTTACACCCGTGTATGAATCAATAGCAGCATTCAAATCCTTGCCTCGGAAAGCAGTGCAACCACGCTTCTTATCAACCAAAGCATCCTGTAATTCGCTTGTCCACATCTGGAACGAAAGCTGCAACCAAAAAAGACATGATATGTTACAGATTCTATATAATACAGCTATAAACTAAAACTAATAATCTACTCATTTGAGATCATATTGCATAAAAAAGAGAGATATGTGAGAAGCCGTTGAGGTCAGATAGTAGGGTTCCAGTGAGTGACTTAGAAGCAAGATTAATGGAAGTGACACTGTTGTAGCTGTCTAAAAAAATTCCTTAAACCGTCGTGTTGGTGGAATTTATTTTTCATTTGTACATCCACGTACAGTAAGTTGTGCTAAAACAGATTTCAGAAATCTCAGCGACTTTCAGTTGAAGGGATTGACTATCAGGCATTGTTTAGGAATCTCGCTATAAAAATTGCGGTTATTATCTCAAAGATATAATGTTTTGGTTATGCTTTTGTTAAGTCTGCTATTACAGGGGCTACAGTGGAGCCTGTACTAAATTTTAGGCAATTTTTGACCCAATTGACCCATTCCCTATTTAGCAATATTAATCGACTTGAACCGTCAGAGATAGAACAGACCAAAATCGACCCATTCATAAGCAAATAAACTACCACTTCTAGTGAGCATAACACTGTCTCCATACAAAAAAGTAGAGACTCGTGAAAACTTTAGTAGCTAAATAAATACTTATCTAAGCTCGTCTTGTAGCAGTACTTATCTAAAGAATACATCGAAGAATAAACACTTCACAGAAATAAGCCACTACGGTAGCTAGTAAATTAGCAACATAATACCTTGTGGAATCAATAAAGTATTTGAGACTGATGTTGGAGTAAGAACTTGTTTGATACCTGAACCAACAATTAAACCGTGATGAGCCGTTGGTGCTGATGCATCAGGTGTCTCGGGCGCACGTGGGTCCAATTCTGGCAAGTCATCTTGAGTCATTTCAGATGGTGTTTGTGCCATTTCTGTTGTCTATTGACCTGAAAAGTTTTAGTTTTTTTAAAATGTTCGTGACTTTATTTAGTTGGTGTAAATATATAGATCTCCTATATCATATAATCATTTTCAAAACGCACATCCCATAGTGTCTAACTGTTTATTCTACCAATTTAAAGTACCATAAAAATACACGATAACATCAAGACAACGAAATAGGAAAAAATGTGAAAGAATGTTAATAACTTTGAGTTTGAGCTCCAATTGATTGCACATGCACAATCGTCGTGTCATGGATGAATTAAGTACCAGCAGACGCCTCCACTAAAGATCATTTGATTTCAAATGTGCTTATTCAAAACATTTAACAAATAAGCAAATAGTCATAATGTTTACAATTAGATTCAGAAGCAAGTCTTTTAAGTCGATGACGCTCAAAGAGAAATGTGGGCACTATGAGCAGACAATTTCGAAGAAATGGTAAACATCAAATAAATCTAGGTCGGCTCGTTCCCACCTATCTTCTTCCCACTTTGCTTTCTCGTTGGGAAATGTCTCAAAAACACACACCTGCAAGAGCTTTTAGCGTAGAACAGTCGTATAATTTTTTTTTCATTGGCTTAGAAGGTAAAGCATCGGAGAAACATCATGTATCCGCCATGGCTGCAACTCATGGATAATGCAGACTTCATCGCTATTACTTGTTACCGATAAACTCATCATTGCCATTTATATAACAGTATTAATGCGAAGCTCCGAAACGGCATGAAATCCTGCCGTTTCAAACGGCGTTTAGGAAAACAGTAAAGTGTGAGACACTCCTAAACGGCAAACAAACCATAAGCCAAGAGCATTGTATAAGTAAAACAATCAGCGTGCATTATAAGCATAAACAAATCGCGGTGGCTACAAATGTAGCAATTGCCTCGCCGTGGGTACACACGCAAAAGGCAGTCTACCATATAACAAAAGCGGGGGATTATCTTACCAAAGTGTATATGAAACATTAATTTTATTCAAGCAGGAAAAGCTGAATGTGGGCTTATTTTACTTTTAATTCAAAGGCAGAATTTCGGGTTAAAAGCATTTAATACAAATGCCCGACCAAAGCCTTACGACGCTATCCTCGTCGTCACACACCCGTCACTATCGTCATACGCCATGTATAGCGGCAACGAAAGGACCGGCGGCATCGAAGAAGCATAGGCCGAAAGTATATGCAAGCTTGAACCATAACTGCTAATATTAAGCAGAAACATTAAAGCCACATTTAATGCCAAGTGCTGGATTTTGTATAAAACTTATAATATTTTTATAGAATTTGATCATTGCTATATAAATTATCATATATAAAATGGGGATAATTTTTGTGGCTAACTGGCTATAATTCTCTACTAAAAATACATCAAAAATAATTCAGGGACCCACAGGAAAAACTCAAAGACCCACAAAATAACTCAAGGACCCACGATTTGTAACACAAAATTGTAGCCAATTAGCTACAAAAAATTGTAGCTAATATATTCCCATATAAAATACATTGTATAAGTATAACCATTGAGTTATATTTTGTTGATTGTATTTTAGAAGAAAGTCAATAGCAATAATGGCCACATGCTACAATGATCTAAATTATTAGTTCCAATATATAATTCTATTTCTTAATTTAAATGCTTGATTGTCATGCAACTTGTTTTATTCTTAAGTCTTAACTATATACATTACTAATACTAGACGAGTATCCGTGCATAGCAACAAAATTTTATAGCGGCAGATAGTTGTAACAATAAAAAAAAGTTTATGAGTTATAAACGAAAAATAATAAAAGTTTGAAGATTTGGAGATTAAACACTATTTAATTAACTAAATGGAAATAATATGAGTTATAAACGAAAATAATAATAAAAGTTTATAGTTTTCACATATATATATTTTTTAATTTTTTAATATTCAATAATAGGGTGTAAATCATTTATATATAATACTATAGATATAAATATAAATATACAATTTTTCTCAAACTTAGAAAATGCAGAAACTTGTAAACTACCATTGATTATATATTTTGACATAGATATGAATGACTCAACTAAATTGATTTTTTTTAAGTATAACGGTTCATTTTTATCATAGAATATGCATAAAAGAGAAGATGTTATTTGATTAAATTATGTAAGCAAAGTACAATAAATAAGAGAATGGGCATATATAAAAAGTTTAAAATGAATTATTTGGAGAGGAAGCATTTTCTGAGATATTTGTTTCTTCTTGTTTCTTTGTCCCAATAAAAAACAATAACAATTAACACGACACATGATCCATGTTCCATGCTCCTTATAGCTTGTAACCAAATTAATGTTCATCAATTTATAACATATTTGTACTTTGTATTTAGTTTAATTAGTAGAAAGGCATCTATCCATATGTTATCTCACCGGCCAAAATAATTACAACTAACAATACAGGATTATTATACAACGGAAAATGATTTGTAGGCCTAAGTAATATAATAAACCTACAAAGATGATTATACAACGTTTGTGTTGGGACTCATAGTTCCCACTTTCATTACAAACTAGATGCGATGTGTCCATAACAACAATCTTTGGTCCCTTTTGCTGATTTAAAACGAGTCGGTTTTGCTCTTAAAAAGGAGGGACGCCATTGATTTTCTCACAAAACGATATCAAAGTTATCTTAGTCTTATTGGATATCCTAATAGAAAACCCTTCATTAGTTAGATTGAGTTGTTGTTTGCTAAATACTTGTTAATTTAAATTTAATACTATGTAATGGTTTTGTTTTTTCGCCCGTAGCTCCTTGCTAAAGTACTAGTGTAAATTATCGTTACACAAAACTAATGATTTTTCTTAAAAGATTGATATAATGCTCTTTATAAAAATTTAGATTTTTTTTCAAATCCTGTTAGTGACAAAGGGTCTTGCATGGATATGATTGAGTTTTAGCTACGACTAGGGTCGTGGCAAAAAGTATTTATACGAGTATTTAGTCACGACTTTTTTGCCACGACAAGTCGTACTGGCTAAAACTCTTTAGCCATGATTTCTTGACTTCTAGCCCGACTTCGGGTCCTGCCAAAGCTGTCGATCTTATAATGCGGCTAAAATAAAAGTTTCATATTTCAAAAAGATATATGTATAGTAACATTGTAGTAAAGCTCATAAGTTTCCATTTCAATAGAACGACATGGTACGATATTCACTCTTTTTCGTCTAAAATTTTATAAAATAATACTTGCATCCATATTCTAAAAGTATAAAGACTGAATTAATTAATGTCGCATTTGACCCAAAAAGAATTAACACGACACATGATCCATGTTCCATGCTCCTTATAGCTTGTAACCAAATTAATGTTCATCAATTTATAACATATTTGTACTTTGTATTTAGTTTAATTAGTAGAAAGGCATCTATCCATATGTTATCTCACCGGCCAAAATAATTACAACTAACAATACAGGATTATTATACAACGGAAAATGATTTGTAGGCCTAAGTAATATAATAAACCTGCAAAGATGATTATACAACGTTTGTGTTGGGACTCATAGTTCCCACTTTCATTACAAACTAGATGCGACGGTCCAAACAACTCTTTGATCCCTTTTGCGATTTAAAAACGAGTCGGCTTTTGCTCTTAAAAGGCCGACCATTGATTTTCTCCACAACCATATCAAAGTTATCTTCGTCTAATTGGATATCTAAATACTATGTAATGGTTTTGTTTTTTCGCCCGTAGCTCCTTGCTAAAGTACTAGTATAAATTATCGTTACACAAAACTAATGATTTTTCTTAAAAGATTGATATAATGCTCTTCATAAAAATTTAGATTTTTTTTTCAAATCCCGTCAGTGACAAAGGGTGTTGCATGGATATGTATGAGTTTTAGCTACGACTAAGGTCGTGGCAAAAAGTATTTATATGAGTATTTAGTCACGACCTTTTTGCCACGACAAGTTGTACTGGCTAAAACACTTTAGCCACGATTTCTTGACTTCTAGCCACGACTTCGGGTCGTGGCCAAAAGCGTCGATTCTTATAATGCGGCTAAAATAAAAGTTCCATATTTTAAAAAGATATATGTATAGTAACATTGTAGTAAAGCTCATATGTTTCCATTTCAATAGAACGACATGGAACAATATTCACTCTTTTTCGTCTAAAATTTTATAAAATAATACTGGCATCCATATTCTAAAAGTATAAAGACTGAATTAATTAATGTCGCATTTGACCCAAAAAGTTATACGTTATAAATCTCTCTCAATAGGGATAAATCCGAGCATGAAATTTATTTTTGAGATAATTGCAAAAATGGTCCTTGTGGTTTGGCCAAATTGCACTTTTGGTCCGTCGAATATCGAAAGTGCAAAAAACGTCCATGTGGCAAAGGTATGGTTCCACTTTTTGTCATTTGGCAAAGGTTTGGTTCTTTTAGTCATTTACCGAAACAAACACCCCCTTGTTTAGGATGATGATGAGTTTTAAAGAATGATAAATTATAGGTTTGAATTTTATCGTTGTTGATAGAGGTGTTTGTGTTTGTTTATAAGTGTGTTTATAAATCTGGGAATAAGTGTGTTTATAAATTTGAAAAATAAATTTATGAAGATGATTGAATTTTAATATTAGAAAAAAAAATTTGAGATAGGACTCATATTCGTAATATCAGTTAGTGGTTGCACATTTGATGTTGACAAAGTATAACAATTCGATAAATGGTTACTATGTCCCTACACGTTTTTCATTTGGATAATAGTTATCATTTTGTTTGCCTCCTCATTTCTATCATATACAATAAAAAAATATATGAAATTTATAATATAGCATTTGGCTATTATATTAGAAACTAAAAATGTTATTGAATGTTAAACGACAACAACTATTATACTCCCTCCGTCCCATATTAAGTGTCCACAACGGAATCTTTTAAGTCTTTTTTCATCAACTTTGACCATAAATATTTTTGTTTGTGTTATATAATATTGGATCGTTAGCTAAATGAACTAACGTTGCCACATAATAACTAACGGTACAAACGTTTGGTTCAAGTCGGTTAAATATATGAAAGCACGTAGGTTTCGATGTTAATAAAAAAGTAAAGGGTTCAAGTCGGAAAATTTTAAAAAGTACGTTTTACCTTAAAATGTATCGATAAAGATAAACTTCACTTTATAGAATGAAAAATCCACTAGACAAATTCAAACAACCCCCGTAGATGCAAAACTTATTAAACCTTCATTCCATTTATTTTCGACTTTTTAAATGTAAAATGACTAAAATCTATAACTTGAGTTTCTATAAAAACATTTACAATTTATTCAATCAATAAAATTTAATTCCGAATAAAAGATGGATTTTGTTAAAATGTTTTAACTGGTCAAATGTTAATAAGACCTTCTAAAAAGTTGAAAAATAAAGTCTTATAATAAGACATTTTTAAAAATTTACATTTTAAAAACATATGATATATAATAAATCTCTTATAATAAGATATTTAATTTCTAAAATGGGCCATCCACACCTTGGGTCCTTACAAAAACATATAATCGATGCTTGTCAATCTATATGTTCAAATAAAGTCTATTTGTGCTTTTAGTTGACTTATGGTTGTTCATCGGTTTGGTTATCGGGTTGTTCATTTGTTCACTCGGTTAGTTAGGCTAAAAATATTTTTGGATATAACTAAAATTTGAATTTGAATTCGATTCGATTTTAGAGTTGACACAATACAAATAACCTAATTTACATAGTTAAAATTTAGATGTATATAACTAGTACCAACTAAACCTCTAATTTGCTATGATTAAATTAAAATTTAATTAACTTTAGTATTTAATATATCAAGCGTGTATATGATAAACACATATTAGCAAAACTTATACTACGTAATAGATTAATTTCTAATAAAAAAAGTTCTAATCTCAAACTTCAAACTTCAAACTTCAAACAATCAAACAATGCATAAAAAACATACTTTTACATATTGAAGCCTTTTCTTGAATTTAGATCAATATTCAACATAAAATTCAGTCATCTACATCAAATTCAGTCATCTACATAAAAGTCAGTCATCTGCATAAAATTCAGTCATCTAAATATCTAATAGACAAATTTAATGAACAATAATAAATCAATTTCCAAATTATGTTGATCTAAAGGTCGACCATAAATTACAAATCTTGAATTTTTCACTTCTTTTACCCCATAAATTTGGATTAAAAATTCCTTTATTTGGGTCAAAAAGAATATTCAGTTATTTAATGTTAGTTTGCATTCTTTATGCCTTTATCCAAGCTACCCTATTCTTAATCTAACACTATAAATAAACCATCAAACAACCAATGCCGTCACCAAAACTGTCACTAGTATTCACCAAAGTTCATTGCAAAAAATGGGTGGCACTGATCAAGTTCGCAACACTAGACGTTCACCGGCGACAACCAACGGTGGAGACACATGGCAAAACCGAGAAGGAGCTCCTAAAAACCTAGCATCCGATGCAATAATCAATTTAGACCAGTACGTAACGTGTTTATTTTATACGTACTAGTCTCTTTTTTTAATGAATAGTACGTTGATATTTTATGTTTACAGTGGTGATCCGACAATGTATGAGCCATTTTGGAGAAGTATAGGGGACAAATGTACGGTTGTGTTTAAAGGGTATGAATCTTTAAGTTACTTTTCAAACCCTAAGAACCCTTGTTGGTTCCTCGAACCAAAACTCGAGGAATCCATCAAGAGTTTGCATGGCGCGGTAGGAAATGCAGTAACCGATGGTTACTCCATTGTGGTTGGGACCGGTTCAAGCCAGCTTTTACAAGCTGTGCTTTACGCGGTCACATCACATGATCAAGCTAATCCGATCAATGTTGTTTCAGCAGCTCCTTATTATTCGGTATGATATGAAATTTTATGATATTCTTAACGTTTTATGTCGAAAAAGATTAGTTTCCTAGTTTGAATAGTTTAATATAAATGAAATTTCTAAATGCAGTCTTATCCGGAGATTATGGATTTGGTTAAGTCCGGATTGTACAAATGGGGAGGTGATGCACATGGGTTCGATAAGGATGAGCCTTATGTTGAGCTTGTGACCTCACCTAATAACCCTAATGGTGTTATTCGTGGAGCCGTGGTTAATCGTGAGGGTGGGATCTTGGTGCATGATCTTGCATACTATTGGCCTCAATACACTCCTATCACTTCGTCACTTGAATCCGACATCATGTTGTTTACAGCTTCCAAATGTACCGGTCATGCTGGTTCCCGAATAGGGTAAGTCTTTTTTTACCTTATTGATAACAAAAAATCCTAAAATTTAAAAATTTGGTTTGAACATTTTGAATATCATAGATGGGCACTTGTGAAAGATAAAGAAGTGGCGAAAAAGATGACAAAGTACATGGAGGTGACCACTATTGGGGTATCAAAAGAATCGCAACTCCGAGTTGCAAAGATCTTGCAAGTTGTTGCTGATGGATGCAAACGTTTTGGATCTCCAGATGGCGATAACTTCTTTGAATTTGGGCAAAAGATGATGGCGAAAAGGTGGGAAATTCTAAGGCAAAGTGTGAAAAAAACCCAAATGTTCACTCTACCAAAATTCCCTCTTCAGCAATGCAATTACTTTGGACATGTCACTCAAGCATATCCAGGTAAAACTTTAATCATGTTTACTAAAAGGGAATTTGATCGAATCAGGGAATAAAAAAGATGACATGCAATTATAGTATCCATGTTAACTTTCTTTCTAATGTGTTTTCTAAACCTTCCTTATAATTCAGCTTTAAACACCTTCCATATAAATGATCAAAGTTTTATTAAATTGGATTTTGATCAAAATGATGACTAGTTGATATACTAATAACCTTATCCTAAACCTTTCACTAAAGGTTTGAGCTTTTAAATTTAAGATCAACTTCTTAATAATATTGTGGTGCAGCTTTTGCATGGATTAAATGCAAGGAAGGAACTGAGGACTGTGAGAAGCTCTTTAGAGGTCACAAAATCTTAACAAGGGGTGGAAGCCGATTTGGGTCGGATCCAGCGTTTGTAAGGGTTAGCATGATGAGCAAAGATGAAGAGTTTAATCTCTTCATTGATAGGCTTTCCATGATTCATAGCTTCAACGATGGGAATGGGAATGCGAATCTTAATTAAGATGAAAAATATATTTATATGAATGTAAATCTGGTTTAGATCCAGAATATGAGGTGTTTGACCAGTGAGCCACCCTCTCTAAATTAATATAATGCTTAATATTATGTTCTAATGTTGATGATTTGGATTTATGAACTATATATCAATTACATAAGATATACATAGTGTATTTATTATTTTTAACGGCAGAAATTATGTTAAGCAAAACTAGCAAGAAGCTAGAAAATAAACAAGATCACATAGTTTTCGTAGGAAGATTTGGATCAAAGATCAAATCAAACCAATTCGATATGAAATTTCTATTTTAATGAAGGATCCAATTATGTAAAAGGATTTTTATCTCCTCACCTAGTGTGTCGGTTTCGGTACCTCCAAATGATCTATATTCTCTTATCCTTTTGATGAGATGACATAAGAAACAAGAAAAAGTAGAACGGGCGATGAAGCCTTTGGCGAGGACACCCATATCCTCGCCAAAGGTCTCTAAACGACAAAAAAACCCGACTTCCAGACTTTGACTATGCCATAGGATGAAGGGACAATTGGTGCAGTGTCAAGATGGGTTCTCTTTTGGCTGTTGACTTGTTGCCCCCATAAAGGTTTACACTAGATTTTCAAGTTACTTACTCTTGTTGGTAATCTAAGACCCACACATTGTTTTTGTCATCTTTTTATTTTTCAGTATTAATGGATTTAGTCATCAATGTATAATGGTTATAACTTGGAGCCTTTCATCATGAGATAGATGTCTATAGTAAAAAAAAAGATGTCTATAGTCAAAAAGATGTCTATAGTCAAAAAAAAGATGTCTATAGTCAAACAAAGGTTTCCAAGAAACCCTTTACCAAAAAAAAAAATGTCTTTAGTAAAAAAAGTATAGTAAGTTTTTGGAGTTTCAAATAGGATTATATACGACGATGTAGTTTTCACTGTTTAGGTTAGAACAAGTATAAATGAATTCAAATGACTGGAAAATAATAGTGGAAGCTAGAATGGTCAAGTCTAATGATGAACGACCGCAGTGTGATCAAGCTGTTGAGCACGACCATTTCGCTAATTGTTGACCATGATATTATCGTTGTGTACGTGTGCCCTCCACTCTCATACATACATAGAGGCCTTGAGGGCACGGGGTACTCGTAGGTTGGGTATGACGTGCATACCATTGACTACATTGTGCTGATTATTTTGATCCTTAGTATATATAAACTCAGCTAAATCAATCTTACTGATACTTGCATTCGACCCATCTTGATTTTCTTTAATAACATTACACTTAACATATGATATACACTGTATGGGACATGTTTAACCTTTGATGATGGTATACCAAATAGACTATATAAAATATGTTTTGACAACCACAAAATCTAAACACACTATTGGACAAAATGTAAACTGACTTAGATATACTGATTCTGAATCTGGCAAAGTTTTATGAAGGATCAGAATATATTGTTTTATAGCTTTATACATACTCATGACCAGCCATCCAACCGAATCATCAAAGACATGCCCCGTGGTCGAGTAAGATGGCCCACTTCAAACTCATAATCCTCACGGGCTCAGA